>JAUTXW010005455.1:1282500-1470000 GCA_030620095.1 Kuschelorhynchus macadamiae
CCATCAAAAATGACCATGTTTTCAAAGATATTTTTCTAAATAACTGTAAAATGGTGCAAAGTATCTAATAATTTCAAGAAAGCCGGTAATAATGCCAAACTAGGTCAATGTTACTATCGCAACCTTTTTTGGGGTTGTTAAAGGTGTTGTTACCAAAAAAAAATTACACCTTGTATAATTTTTTATATATTTTATAGACATTAACTACGGTTTATCGTATGTCAAATATGAGTATTTTTTTAATGTACAAGGCACGTCAAAAAACTAAAAAATTACTTAAAATTTTAACACCCTGTATCTTGAAAAGCATTTCTGGACTCATATTCATAAGTACTCTTTTAAATACTTTTTTATGTAGAATATCCCTTCCAAACGTTAAAACAGAATTTTCGGAGACTCTGAATATTGTTTTTAATTCACACTATGCTGTATCTAATTATTATTTTTTGTCTCGAGATTACAAGGATCTTTGAACTCCATTATATCAAAATTTAATCACAAAAACAAAGCTAGATAAATCTAGTTTAAAAGTATGTTAAATATATATTTAGCAGTTACCTGCCATATAGTTCTAAATATCTGATGGTGGTTATGTAAAAGTAAATGTAAAAAGTACATTAACAAATACAAGAAAAGGCTTGTGTCTGTCAACGCTATTATTATAACATCAATCTGTATCACTTAAATGAGCAGCAATGGGAGCATTTCACTCTAATCGAACCAGTCAGGGGAACTACAATGTACCCCATTACCCCTAATATATACAGTCCGAAATGAAATTACCATCATTTTCGAATCCACCAAGCCCTGTTGGTTATGTGAGCAGCTCTTAGTAGAATCTCCGGGGACACAAATATGTTACTATACAAGGGCAAGGGAATGACGAAAATGTAGTCTCTGAGAATGATGTTTAGATATGCAGTATTTTAAAAAGAATTGACTTTATTTTTAACTGTCTTACGATGTATACATAGAGTATTCTGGATATTATAAAGGTACTTCATAACGTATGCGAAGTCTTTATTTCACTATTTCTTCTGAATAACTTTTAAATATTTATATATTATTTATATATTTTTTTTTCCATATTTAGATAGGCTTTTCTAAGTAACCCTTCTATTTAATGATGAATTCATGTTAATTATTAACTCACTTCCAGGAATATTATTTTAAAAAAATGCATCTTGGCAGATTACCCTTCTTCTTCTACAACAAAATGGGGTCAAATTAATTCTAAAACACAATTAATAAAATACCATCTATATTGCTGTCCAGTTTGGAAATTAGACGCTCTGCCGAATTTGTAATATAAATTAAATTAAATTAAAGCAAAATAATTATCCTTCTCCTTTGGTGCATATAGACCTTGGAGTACATTATTTCTGTCCGTACTTACATTAAAAAAAGAGTTGCAGGTAACAAAGCAAAGTCTTTTCTTTAATTAAAGCTTAAAGGTCAAATCTTTGGAACTCGAAAAAAAGAGATATTTTTTTTAGATTTTGGATTGTGGAACCTTACCCATTACTAACTAAAAAAAAACTAAAATACATTAGAAACATGTAGGTAAATATGTAAATATAATACTCATATAATCGCACGGACAACACGGAAAACACATCGCTTAGTATGTTGTTGAGAAGCATTCCATATATGGTTGGTTTATTCGACTCATTGGAACCTTTAAGATTTGCAATGAATATTTTTTGCCCGCATATTTTCGGTAGCCCACGACTCGTCCGCCATAAAAAGATCGAATTGAGAAACTCCTCCTTTTTTAAAGTCGATTAAAAAAGGTTATTGATTTTCTTACTATGTAAAATGTTAAATTTTTTACGACGTTACGAATTATCTTAATTTTACTTTATTTCTTCATGTCGAAGATGGGAGGGTAAAACTTTAACTCGGATGTATTGTAATGACGTCAATTCCAAATTGGTGAACTGAAAAAATTGTAGAGCAATATTGATATAGTAACTTCATGAACATTGACGTGTACCGGTAATTTATTATTTTAGTTTATATTTATCGTCATTCCGATTTTTCATTGTTACAGAATAATTGACTAAAACCTGGACCAATTTATTGCTGCAAGGGTGCACCCAGTGTAATTATATAAAGGGGAGTTTCAATAAAAACGTATTTTGAGGGTCGAGTAACATATACGATTTATTATGTAGTTCAAAACCTTAGTACATATATATTGAAAATGTATTCATTGTAAATAATGTACAGTTTACAGATGGCAAAATCGAATAAATATGTTAAGTATGAAAAATTAATATTATATATTAAGTTTTTCTTAATTTCGCAGATCAGAAAGTTTTGAAAAGTCAACCTAAGTTTTAGAAAACTTATTCTGGGCAAGTAAAAGCTGCTAAATAATAATTGTTACCAAGACAGTTTTTAAAAAAATCATTTACTGCTCTGGAATTATTTAACTTCTAACATTTAATTTTTGTTGATATGTTATATTGTGAAATGGGGAACCTTAATTTGTCCAAGTTTATGTGTGGAAAGGTTATTCCACACATAAACAAGGTTCATTTTGAGCTGCTTAATTTTATTTTGGACACACATTTTGGACAGCCTGAATAAAAACCCTTTATGTCTTTCCTGGTCTTTCGACAGTCCAGAACTTTTGGTTGAGTTATTTGATAAAACTATCAAGATACTTGGTAAATCACCTTAGATTTTGGATAAGCATTTATTTACATCTGCATTTTACCATGAATATAAACCGTGACAAAAACTTCATAACTAGGCAATTAAATATGCTGAAAAGAGAAAATATAAAATGATAATACGGCAGCGGTGTTTAGGTATTAGTTTTTAATTTGGATGATATTTGTAAACTTTTAAATGATGAAGTAGGCGGACTCGTTACATTAAATAAATTGGATGAATATATTAACAACACCAATACTTGTCTTCGTTTAGGCTCAGAAAAAGGACAAAAGTAGTTGTTTCACTGAAAGCGTGATGACGATGCTATAATTGTAGAAGCGACAGGAGATTCCTAACAAAAAAAAAAAGAATACCACGTACCAGAATATTTTCGTTTTATCGATTTCTACAAGGCTTCGGATAATGTAAACTAAAGAAGCTTTCGGATCATTGAAAGTTGACAAACCAAGAACAGCTTTGCTTTTATTTTGATGCTTTAATTTAGGTCCTGCGAAAATTAGTAATTTTAGTTTTGATACGAGCACAATAATTAAAGTTTTTGAAAAGTCTGCGTTTCGTCTCAATAAAAAAAAACGTCTATCAATAAATCAGTCAACTCTATAACTAGCTTATGATTCTACATTTATTGCGACAAATAAAGAAGAATTAGGATACTCCAGTAAAACTTACAATATACAATGAGATAATTTGTATAATATAGATCAGTGTCAAGTGGTCAGTAGATTTACACATTAGGCAACTCTGTACCTCATCCATCTGCGACCGAGGGAAAATCTACACCTTATTAAAACGATAAGAAGTGCAATATGATAAGAAATAGGAGCATTTAAGATGGAGTGTGGGTTCGCCATTAAATATGTACAATTCCTTTAAATTAGTCCTGAAAAATGTCATAAAATATATTATTCTCGAGAAATATGAAAAACTGTTGTAGGAAAACCAGAAAGCTTTACGATTGACCAAAATATAATCATATGTGATTTGTTAGGCCAAAACTTTCTTGATTTTCACACTCAAAATCGAAGCATTCACTGAGATGTTGCAAGGAAATCATTTTACCACAGCGACACTGATTTATTGGGCACTGTTTAAAATTGCCAAAATGTTACGCAGACGAAGGAAAAATAGAAAAAAAAAAGAACCAGCAGCAAGAAATTTGACTAAGTGTGTTTATTATTTTAGTGTTTTCTTTTTAGGAATATTAAACACTCATATAACAGCTAATTAATTTTTAGGTTTTTACTTTGACGTATCGAATTGATTTGAAACTCTGCTTGGAAAACCCCAAAGATATTTTTTTTTGTAATCCGTGACAAATATAGAAATTTGACAACTTCGTTCAACGGAATAAAAAGCTATTGTCCTAAACGACTTTTAAACGAAGTGCTATTCCATGTGACACGTGACTCGACTCCCGCTGCACGCGTTTCGGTCACGTGTCTAATATTTAGCCCACAGTGCGGATCCATATTTTGACCGCTTTTTAATGGGATGCTTTTTGATAGGATTATCAGCTGTGTTTATGGGGGAAGTTTTTAAGAGATTAGTATAATAATAATATCAAAATTGAGGATTAGCTTTAGAATATACACCGTACGCCTCGTAATTCGAATTTCATAGCGCAACTGAAAATCGCAAACATCAAAACATGCAGTGTTTTAACAAACTGTTACTCGTTACACGAGATAATTATAGAGTGTATAAAGTGACAATAAATTTTGAAAAATGTGGAATAAATGTTGGAACGTGTATATCTTATTAATATTTATTCTAAAAAATAGTGGATACACACTCCTTATTAAATAAATATATGGTTTCTTTCTTTATTTGCGATATTAGTGAAGTTTGCCCAAATTTGTAAAAGAAACTCTTCGATTAAAAAAAAAAGAAGGTAATTATTTACTGTTTTACACCATCGCCGATTTTGATGATTTTTTCTATACAGTTGGATTTTCGAACCCTGATCACGAATCTGATCTGATTTTCGATATCCACACTTAGGACCTTGCTGTCCCTGTTATGCCAAAGTATGGTTGCATCATCCGCAAATAGGGTAAATCTGCCAGATATAATAATTCCAGCAAAGTTATTTATATACAATAAAAACTAAATGGGTCCCAAAACTGATCCTTGTGGTACCCCAACCTTAAATTCTTGACGCTCAAACATATGTCCCCCAAAAGAAACACACTGCATCCTGTTTGTCAAATAAGACTCAAACCATTTCATTGGTGCCCCTTAAAACCATACATTTCAAGTTTTCCCAGCAGTATTCTATGATTCATGCAGTCAAACGGCTTTGACAAATCACAAAAGACTGCCGCGGCAACCTCTTTCTCATTCAGTCTCACATAAAGATTTTCCAAGGATAAAATCCGTAAACACCGTAATTGATTAGGAATGCAACCAACAACCAAAAATTATTGGCCAATGTTAACTGTTTTCATATTATTATGATATAAATTTAGACTTTCAACATTCTGTTTGCAGACAATAAGCAATAGGTTATAGGACCCCTAATTCAGCGTCATTTTATATATTGACTTTTATTAGCAAATTTTACCTTGTTTTATATTTATATAGGAGTTTACTAATTTATCCAAAAGATTTCAAAACATAAATCTGAGCTTTCAACATTCTGTGTGTTGATCATAAGGAGTGGGTAAATGGTTTATTGTTATGGAACTCTTGTAAAATACAGTAAATTAAGGGTAGATTTATCAATAAGCAGAAAAATTCTACAGATTTTTGTTGCAAATAATATTATATTTTATATTTACAAAGAAGTTTACTAACCTAATCAAAAAAATTTTCGTGTGGCTTATTAGTTTTTTTCTTCCCATTGTGCATTTTTATCGAAAGTGTATAACTAAATGGCTTGCTTTTGCTCCTCTCAAACGCTTTCATCGTTCTCCTCATCAAAAACTAAACGAGGTTTCCGACTACGGCCCAAAAAGCTTCTAGCTTTATCCACAAAACAGTAATTTGCAAAACAATTCGGCACTGAAATACGGGGCATAAAGTAAAGCTTTCTTGAAATTTTACTGCGGACCAGTGCAGTATTGCAGAAAACAAACCGAAATGGAAATGTAGTCGTGTATATAAGTATCCGAGATAGAGTTATACTATAAGAGTAAAATATTCATATATTTTTCGAAATAAATATATGTATTAATTATTTTGATGTAAAGTTAATTTAGTGTTAAGTAAAGGACTCAAGCAGAATTTCACCCAACTATAAAACGTTATTAACAAGTAAATATTACTTAATGCATACATTTATATATATATATATATATATATATATATATATATATATATATATATATATATATATATATATATATATATATATATATATATATATATATATATATATATATATATATATATATATATATATATATATATATATATATATATATATATATATATATATATATATATATATATATATATATATATATATATATATATATATATATATATATATATATATATATATATATATATATATATATATATATATATATATATATATATATATATATATATATATATATATATATATATGTAAAACATTTCTTCAAAATCAGAATCAGCAGGAAAAGTTCCAAATACCGAGACGACTCTTTGTATTGCCAAACTGATCCTTTGAGTAGTGAAGCTTTTAGCATATTTGCCTTTAATTCGCCTAACTAGTTCAAGAATAAAATTTTTGCTGCTAGAAAACGCAAACTGATGTTTGTCGGATATACGATTCTGCTAAGGTAGCATCTCAAAGTAAAGCCTTGCCTGACTTCGAAGGATCAGAGACATACCATCTGCACGCTTTCCGTCGCGTCTGCATAAACCAAGAGGCTCCAGAATCGCTAGAATATCAGCTGAAATAAGAGAAAGAAATATTTAAGCTCTTTATAGCACTGACTTATATATATGTAGAAATTCAGGTATATATTCTTTGACTCTAGAGAGTGTTTCTTTTTTCTAAATTAAAAGCATTAAAAGAATTGACTCTTAATATTATTTATGTTGTAGAATGTGAACGTGAAACAAAACGATATGTGGTATGAATTGCAGCATCGACATCACATTTACTTCCAAATCCCCAGTAAAAAACTAACAATGAAATTTTTAATTTTTGAACAAACTATTTTAGAAGCCATTCGCGTTAAACAAAAACCAACTGAGAGCTCTAATACTACCATCTTTTTTTATTAAAATTAACCAAGGAAGCATTAAAAAATACAGGACTTATTTGACGACGAATAAAACTGTTTACAATTTTAACAATAAACATTGAAAATACTGAAATGAGATTTAGTACTAGGTACCGTGGTTGCAAGTGAAGACAGGAAAAGTATATTGATGCGGAATTTAAAGACTTGTAGATTAGGAGAAGGGAAAGGCACTTGCTGGTAAGATATTCTATAACCGAACAAAGTGGAAGTTCCTTTGATTTTGCAATTGTACGGTGAAGGGATACTGTAAATGTACTAAGAGACTAAGGAAAGCATAGTGAATGATAATTCATCAGAACAGAATCCTGAGAGAGTCGAATTTGTGACGAATTGTTTTGCAGCTGAGCTTTAGATGTGGAGACGACTTCATCATTAAAGGGGCATTTGCAGAAGTTTCGATTAATGTTTTTGTGAGGCGGCCAAACTTTGTCTTTTATACGTATGTTGAAAGCATTTTTGGCGCCGAGAATTATGTGAATGTAACGATTTATTTTTGCCTGTAGGTTTTCTAAACTAGGGTTCTTAAGCTGTTGTTAAGAATAGGGATTTTCTCTTGTTTGTCATTAACGCAGCATTTTGGAAATCAAAGTTTATTGTTGCAAGGTTTTGAAGTCTTAATAGAATGTGGTATAAAGGTTTCTATACCTAACACGATTTCATTAGAGATTTGTGAGCAAATTTTGGAAGATCGTTGATAGAGTAACAAACATCATTCCATGAGAAAGAAAATTAGAAATTCCGCAACCCATTCCAATCAGCTGAATTATAATTCCAAATAGTACGAAGTGGCATAGATTCTACAACTTCCTGTTGTATAGGACAGGAAACAGGAATTAGATCAAGGTCAGAGGAACCCAGAGAAGAAGAAATTGAAGACTGATAAGGCTCTGGGTGGGTGGTGAGAAAAAGGTCCAATGGGTTTTGGATAGATGTGATGATGCCTGGAAAGTATTGATGATGAGATTGGTAAGAGATTGGCTAGGTAGCTATTAATTTATTATCAAAAATTACTCTAAATTAAACAATAAAATTTAGCTTGATAGAGAATTTGTGATATGGCCTCGCATTAAGGCAAAAAGATAATCTACACTTTATTGAGGCATTAGAAAATAAAAATAAAAACTGAAGTAATTTACAATGTTTATTGATCCATAAGCATGTTGGTAAAATGTAATGCTAGAAACTAAAATGTCAGCGAAGAATTAGTTTTTCCTTATATGGATATTTAGTTGAAGAAGTATGCTTAATTAACTATCTGACAGTAAGATTTACAAACAAATTTTTCTGTTTGTTGTGTGGGTCTTTATGAGTTTCTGATTTTTTGCCCTATTCAACTCAAATTATTCTACGTTGACAAAATTAAAATCAAAGTTTCCAAATCTTCAATTAAAGCGAAACATTTTTAAAATGTGCAACGATGTCAAAGCTTCTGCTCGGTCCACTGTAAAAGCTTTCTCCAGCCATTTTAGAGTCTCCGGATCCCGGTAATGTAATTTTCAATGAAACTTATTAGTTTGGGGTTTCCGTATTGTTTATAAAAGAAGCCGCTGATGGCACAATTAATATGGAGCATCAGTTTCTATCGGAGCACTTTGTCTTGGCAATGTTCGCTTCTCCTTTTACTTTTGCGCAGAATTTTATATAATAAACATCTTGGGAATTGTAGTACAAAGTAGTAGTTTCTGACTTTATAAAAAATTGCGCTATTACGTTCATCTTGAACGAATATTCGTGTTTAGATATATTTTTAGAAAAACTTAAATGTAACAATAGGTAAATGATAATGTCAGGGTGCCAAATATAATTTAATTTAATGATCCTGCTACATCTGAATGTAATCGAGCGAGTAATATGCATAACATGCGATATTAGCTGCCATGAGCGATTGTTGGCGCATACATACATAGAAATAAAAACTGACAATCGGTATATGTCTGGAGCAAAATGTTTGGCATGCGTTTTATTAGAGAGTATTATTTTCAAAGGTGAGTAACAGGCTATGTTGCTTCTGATATATGGAGCACTATTAGGTAACTTTTATTGAGATTTAGCGAGAAGCTTGTTTTTGACTCAATTGTTTGGAATAATTAAATAGGTTCTGACATTTAAAATCATAGTTGTTTATTTCACTAGGCAGAATAGCACACTATTTAATGCCGCCGCTGACATAGATGAGGCTAGGAAAGAAGCCAAGGCATTAAATCTGCTTTTCGGCCATGTGAAACATATAGTTTTTTCTCGGAATGACCTTAAAGGTTTCCGACGAAGGAAAAATTGTGTTACTTTTATATTTAAACCTCTATCTTATAATCAATTTTTTTCCAAATGACATTAACAGCTGCTTTTTTAATGGCGATTGACAGGCCCAAAAGGTGTACTTTTATTGTCTAGGCAGTTATTCTTCATTAAAGAAAAATCATAACTTAAAAGTAATATTGATTTAAAAAAATATGAGGTTTGATATGTATGGTACGAAGCCAATACAAAAATGCAGGTTACAAAATATAAATTGAAATGTAAACTTTTGAGACAATTAATTAATTTAAGAGCCTGTATACGGGTCAGAATTTTTTAAAAGTTTTTTGGTAATAGACGTAATTTCTAAGAAAATGTATGGCGAATATTTAAAAAACTGCCTTTGAAATGTGTGTTTTTTTGATGATTAAGTTACCGAAAAACTAGATCTCGTACAAGAAAACTCTAAATTAGTTTTCTTTTAGATTTATTTTTGCTCTCTCTAATTCGGCTATCTTAGAAATTTTGATTGCCTTGTTGTGTGAGAATTGTGTAGCCAAACTTATTTTTATTAATTAGCGGAACATTTCTTTGAACAATAACTTTTTTGCTAAAGTCGATAATAAAAAGTTTTAAATTTGTTAACCAAAATTACATAAACGCTGTATAATATTGTGCAAAATTTAGATATAACCTACTCATCTACAGTTTTCAAAAAGTGTTTTTTTCTGTTTTGTTAAAATTGACGAAAAGAGGGAAAAAACAGAAAATTTCTTTTATCTGGAACTTCCCTCATTGTGAATATTTTCTTTTATTAGGAATTGTAAAGAGTGACGCAAAGTTAGGCATTAATTTAAATATATGTTTTCAAACATTTTTATTGATTTACTTTTCACCATATGAGAATCGTACCTATATTTTGCCGGTTTCTTCTTATATCACACTTAAATTAAAATACAGGGAATAAGCAATTTTCTTTTATTAGGCGACCATTTTGTTTTGTCACTTTGGATCCGTGCCAAAATATTACCAGTTTATTCCTATTTAACTCTTGATTTGTGTGCCAATTTCAGGTAATTTGAATAATTAGCTTTTTAGTAGTAATTTTTTCAACATTTCACTAAACCGCTATTTTGTGCCGCTATATTGGATTTTTACCAAAATATTACCAGATCATCTCCATTTGGCCCTTAATATTTTACTAAAAAGAGTTTTTTTTAACTGCTTATATCACGAATTGACAGAGAGATAGATTGACAGACCGACGCAATTGAGAAAACTTGTTTTTGGCACGTAGAGATCTGTAAAAACCCAGGAGGATTATTTTTTTACGATTGCAATACTTCTCTTTTACGAGGGAAGTAAAAGTTTATGCTGCAAAAAACAACAGCATGAATTTTCCTTTTTTTCGATTTTATATAATAATTCTATAGAATGTTATAATAGATAATGAATATAACAGATATTCAGAAACTAATTTCATCGCCTACAATAACTCTGTCATTCACGGAGAGATTTTAAAATTTTTGAAAATATTTTTCTTTAGTGAGAGATGAATTATTCGTGATATAAACCGAGCTATACAGAGGTGATAACACAAACCTGCATAACTACAAAAATCTTACAGATTTTCATCTTGATTCAATAACATATTTTTAATTAAAAAAAAATTGCAGATATAAATGAAACTCATATAGGATCTTCTTACAGGAAGATTATTTAAAATTTATTTAAAAATATCAAATTTTTTTCCAATCTGTATCAAATATTTACCAAAAAAAAGGGAAAGCAAACTTGCTGTACATTTTGCGGCATCGACTTTATTTTAACATTTTTTCTTTTTGTCTTTTTGACTTTTGGACCTGAGCTAAGAGAAATTCTTGAAAAATGAAAATAAAAAACTGCTTTACAACAAACCAAAGCTCGAGTTTCAATAAATCAAGAAATGTCTGGTTTGTTGTTATTAGCAACATGAAATAAACATTTTTTATTTACATCATCATTACATCTGTTGTATGATTTGTACACGTGTTACTATATTCTTAACTAACTAAAGTTATTAGAAGACTCCCAATCTAAGCTGTAAACTAGTAAAGGTGAAATTTAAACGAGCATATTCCTTTTTATAATTTCATTGAATTTTGGACTATTTATTTGTTTGAAATTTGTATACTATTTTGCCATCAAATGTCCCTGGTTGGCTAATTAGTGCATTTCTGTGAAGCTATTAAAGACACTGTTTATATTCAAGAAACAGTTTGCCAGCTGCTCTTTTACTAAAATCAAAGTCATACTGAGGAACTATTAGACTCATTTGGATTTCTGAGTTTTTTTACTTTATTATATATATTTCTTTGTTCAGTAACTTATTTGTGTCGTCTCCTAAGTTCTAAATAATATAAACAATATTGGATGAAATCCAAGAAACTCTTTTGTTAACTACAGATACAAATTCAAGAATTAATCACAAAATAGCACATAAATACCCAAATGATTTGACCCACCGGTCCCTACCTCACACTTCACTAACCTCCAACAAATAAATTAAACAATCAATTACGTCAAAAACTGGTCTCGCGGGAGGAACGAGGCCCAGCAGAGAATTAAATCGCTTCAACGCTTCTTTTGATTCCCGAAAGTGCCATATGGCGACATTTTCGAGATTCGTAAGTGAAACATCGCACTACTAATGTTACATGTGGGGACATATGGTTTTATCGCCAACTCTGATCAGAATGTCCTTTAGGTTTATCATATGCAATGATTGGGGTATAAACTAAAAAGGGGCGCGAATTTGTCAGTATATGCTAATGAAACCTAAGGACCCGAAATGGGCAACATAACCTCAGTCAAGATATTCGAGCTGTGTGCTCTTGTGTGTGTAGTGAGCGAGACCAGAAATGTGGATTATATGAAGATAGTCGTTCAGCTACAATTTTTATTTTCCGTTTATGAAAACCCAGGTCATAGAACCTTTTTTAGAAATGTATTATTCACAGTTAAGCCAACGTTTAGGAGTGACCGTATTATGAACCAACATGATATAAGGTACTACAGTCAACAAAATCCAAATTGGAGAAGAGAAATTATGAAATAAAGAAGATGGTCCGTGAGCGTATGGGGTGGCATTGTAAATGATTATGTTGTTGGATCATATTTACCCGTTTTAAGAGAGTCACTGCAAATATTATTAGAAAATGTGAACAGCAATATGTGTTTTCAACATGATGGGGTCCCGTCAAATGGCACAAGTGGTATCATATTCTTTTGAACTGAACGTCATTCATCGAAATGTATATATAAGGGGAATCCATGTGAGGCAAATAGAGAAGCCGAAGTACTGATTCTGTAGCCTCCTAAGTCTCCGGGCCTCAGTCCTTTGGATTTTTTTTCTGGGATTTGTCGACCATTTTATAAATGCTACGCCTTGTGAAGGTCGAAACGAAATGAATGAGAGAATGCAAAAGTCCTTTGGACGCATTTTCGAAGCCTAGATTTTGTTTATAATAAGTTTTGTTCCCTCGTCATTGAATACCTATTCGTTCAGTTATTATAGATTTTGTTTATAATAATTAGTATTCCCAAATTCATATGTTTTTAAGCTAAAAACAATTAAAATTCGGCCTCCTAGCCACATTAGGCAATAAAATGACGGTGTGATGTAAAAACCACATATTTAATTTATTTCAAATTGTGCAAAATTCAAGTGTAGCTTAGGTAGAAACTAGTAAAATTTGGTAGAAATCTAATATGGTGGAATATAATGAACCCATTAAAAATGTTTGAAAAGACAGTATAGGTATATGTACTACTAACTGACTGAATTGTGTCATACATCAATATTTTTAATGAAATTATTCATAACGAGGGAAATTCCGAGGAAATTTACCGTTTTTTTAAGTGTTTTCGACGTATGATCCTTATTTCATTTTCAAATTTTAAAGCCATAAATATAGTAGATATTGTATTTATTCTTGGGCTATTATTTCAATTTCATTGGTTACCGAAATACTGAAATAGGTGTGGCCGCACAACGGGAAGGGATATATTACATATATTAACGCCTCCTATGAAACAGAAAGGTTATTGGGTTACCGCAAAATTCATGTCTGTACCGTAGTAAACCAGAAAACAAGCGTCACTCTATCATGGTAACGAATGTATTTAACCCACCCGGTATAGCGGAGCCGAATAATGTCCGTTAAGCCGTAGTAAGCTATCACAAATTAATAGCGGCGAATAATCGCCACAATCGAAATCCTAATATTAATACAACAAATTTATAGATAAAACAAATTACGAATATTTACACAGAAAGATTTACTAAGAAATATTGATAAAAATATGCAATTATTTCCCCAAAAATATGTGCATTTGCTCTAAAAATCGCCTTAATATAGATACATTAATTGCTTAACTGTTATTAGCCCGAACCAGAGAATATAAATATCTCGATGACTCCGCCTGACAATGGTCTAATTGCTGCTACTAAATAATTCGACAAAAAGTCGCCATTGTTTCAAGCATTTCCGCCGTTCTCTCAGCATGGCGTCATGTCCGGTTCCGCTGCCCCCTTGCCTATCCGCGGGACCCTCTAGAGAATTTGTCATTTGTTTTCTTCGTCTTCTACTTTTTGGTAATTTCTCGGTTTTCGATGTTTTCAAGAAACAGCGTTCTAAGATTTTTACGATGATCTAATTTGCCAACGATTCTACAGAATATTTTACAACAAGGCTACAACTATTTTAAAATATTGTATCGCAAAGATTCCGTGAGATATAAATAAAATATTTAAAGCTTTATGCTTGGTAATACGCAAGGGGTTCTTAGTATATTTAATATTACTTATTATACATCTAAATGATTTAGGCCAAAAACTTTGTTATCAAATTTTGGCTGACTTATACCTACCCAATTGACTTTAAATTTAGAATACACGTACTGAGTGTTTCAGTGTTCCCACGAAACATCCCCGTCTCTATAGATGATATAAAAAACAAAATGTTTTTGGTTGCAAGAACTACTTTTAGTACCAGTACCATATGTACAGAACTGTACAGGCTGTCTTAAAATTATACTCATCAATAACAGATTCGTTTTTCACATTATTTTATAAATTGGGTTTTCTTTTTGTTAATTGCAAATATACTTATCATTAAAAACAACCACTAAAATTTCTCAAAGCTCTGATATAAATGTGTTAGAAAGAGGAAAAATATTCTAACCATTATGTATCCCATTTAAGAAAACAAATTTGCTTTAAAAAAGTCCCGTTTCGAGACAGCATGTGTACCCAAAGATGCTGTTACTAAAAGTAGTTCTTGGAGCCATGATTTTTTTCTTAAAAGTTTTTTTATATCATTTAAACGGGCGAAGATATTCCAGATCCCAGATATACATATTTCCAGTGGCATTACAATATTTGTTCGTCAAAAAATGTTTTAAAAACCATTGTTATCTAGTTATGAGAATTTTATATTGGGTGCCCCATTTATATGCTGAGAGTCTAAAATATAAATGTATAATGGTTATTTCATAAATTAACGAGCAACAAATCTTTTTCTATGTTATTCAACGGAGTAAATGACTGTATTTATAATTAAAAAGAGGTTGTACATTCATACAAAGTTTTTGAAGTTTGCTGCTATTCTCCGGTCAAATTAAAAGAAAAAAGATAACACATTAATTATTATTACTAACGTCAAAATTGTTACGTTAGATAAATTGAGGTTAGGTTAGTGGTTCAGTTTTTCCTTCTATATCTCGTTTTAAGTTATCTAAGAATTTACGGTTTCTAATTAAGACCGTATCTAAAGAGGCACTTGCTGACGTTTCGCTTCGGTAGCACCAGTCATCTTCGGGGAATTTTGCGTCACGAGACATTGAATTAGCCTAGATAGATATAAAACGGCTTTTTACCTGACCTGTGCACACCAGTCAGTGGACCAATGTAAAGATCGCATGCATGGCTTTCCTATTTTTGAAATACAGGGCACCCTTCATATCTTAGTTATAATGCAATGGCGTAGTTGGCTTTTTTCAAGGCCCTTTAATTTTGAGTTAAAGACAAAATTTTTATTTTGTTTTAAATTGAACACCCTGTATATTCTAAAGCAGATAAAAATACGCGCTTTAACGCTTTTCAAAAATATGCAGTACTTAATATTGATTTTAAATGATAAGCCCGCCATTTGGAATTATTAACAAATTAATAGCAATTTTCAAGTTGGTTGTAATCGTTTTGTACGTGGTGGAAAACAAAAACTTTTAACTATTACTGACGTTATTTTGAACTTGGGAATCTGATTTTTGTGCAGTACTTTACGTCATATTACAATGTTTAAATAATGGCTAATATCAGAATCTATTAAAATTACGAAAAATGTGACAAGTTTGTTTTATTCAATGTAATGAAAACGCAAAGCTTCCGAATTATATTTAAATAGGTGAGTCCTAAGTTACCAATTTTTTAAAACAATTTTTACGATTTTATTTTTAGTAAAGAAAGCAACTTTTCCCAGATTAAAATTCAAGTTGCGACGTAGAAACACAAGATAGTGTTTGCAAGACTCGGGTATCGAGAATATTGGCAAAATACAAATATTGACCTTATAAAATAAAACTCGTCCACCATTTGCATTCTGGCGATGCGGACCGATGTTTAAATTTGTGCAATTGGTATATTAAACAAATTTTAAGTCATTTTAACTGAGATCAATAATATGGTCCCTGGGGCCCACTTTTCCAGTTCTGGCGTCTTTAACAGCCATAACACTTCAGTAATACCTGCAATAGTACCCTGCAAAAGTATCGAAAATGGGACACCCTGTGAAGTTTGGCTTTCTCTATAAAACGTTCCTTGAGCCTCAAATAGCTTATTTAATTATAGATTATTACAGTAACATCAGACTCAGAAAGGGTATGTGTTTTAATAACATGGATATCTTGTGTGTTCGTGCATTTTTTATTAACACCTTCAATCTTGAAGACATCAAAACACGACTATCATATATTACCGATACTTTTGATTTTAATCTAACTGGAGCGTAGCATACAAAGTTGCTGTATCTTTTATTTAGCTTTCAGATGTGTTTAAATTTTTAGATATATCATAGTATATTATAAACAAAAATACATTTATTAAATGTAGCCGACAACTGTAAAACTTGGAACACACACTGTTTCATAGAAAACAACCCAAAACAGCAAACAAAAATTCGTAACAAATTTGATAGTGACAAGTCTACTCGATTTCGCTCCAACTTATTAAATTACTTATATAAAGTTATTGCCATCGTCTTTTATTTTAGTTAAAATTTTATTCTGTTTTCGGTTGCCATAACTAGGAATTATCTGAAAAATAAGACACATAAACTTTACGATGCAATTTAATAAAGATATGAACAGATTTAATCATTCACTAGTACTTGAAACAGTCTTCATACTAGTGATAATTCAGCTCCTAAACACAAACCAAGATAATATTAAAATACTTAAATGCGAGTGTGAACTAAAATATGATACTAAAGAACTCGTAGGGGGATTTCTATCCACCCTAATGTTTAGTCACGTGTTTGAGTGGCATCACGAATGGAGATCACGTGTACTGTAATGTGGTAATTTCTTATAAATTTTCTATGGTATTCTTAAAACTTGTTTGAATGTAATGGCAAACCTAATAGGAATGCAAAATGTTTACAAAAAATTATCCAAATAAATGCAAACGAATCTTTAAGTAGCTTCAAGGTATACATAAAAGAATAGTAAAAGAGCTGTATTGTTATGGCAGGCCATAACAGAAGGAAGGAGTCAATAAAGCTCAATGAAGAAAACTTAATGTCCGTGGAAAAGAAAAGCTTTTATTTTGAGTGCATTTGAAAGAAAAAAGTCTGATGTTTTATAAGGGGAGAACAAAAAAAGTATGACGTCATTTAGACGGTGCTTTTGATTGGATACCAGGAATAAGTAAATGTTTTTACGAGATATTTATTTGTATTACTAAAATGTTTAGCCCAGCTACGTTGTTATAAAAGGTGTCCCAAAAGTAAAGTAAATAATATAAAAAACAGTAATTCATTGACCCAAAATAAAGCTATGATATTTCATAAATTGCTTAATTCTTTAAATACGGGTTAAATGTTCTAGATGGTGGTTTCTCGTTGATTTGTACACTGCTATGTCGCGAAGAGTGTGTGAGTCGACTCGATAAGTCTACGGACAGGGTTTTTACCAAAAAGTTCCGAACTAGGTATGCTGAGAACTTAAAAAGTACCGACCACGTTAGGTCTTCGACCTTCCAACAAAAGGCAGATACTGTTAGTGCTGCGTCATCGAAGTGTAACAACCAGTTTGGTTGTAATCGTGAAAAAATCACCCTCTGAGATTTTTTGCACATTTTTGTGTTTTAAGGTTTTTAGATCCCGAAAAACTTGTTCTTCCATTTTCGTGGATCTTTTCTATCTTTATGGGATCTAGCTAAAAAAATGAATATCCAATTGACTTCAAATTTTGCTCAAAAATTAAGATTCATATGGAAATGAAACGCCAACATTTTGGTAAGAATCCAATATGGTGGAGTAAGATGGCTACCTCTCAAGATGTTAAAAAAATCATTATTAAAAAATTATTTATTGAATGGACTTCAAATTCTGCACAAAATCGCACAAGAAATAAATATTAAAAGGTTTAAAATTTGTTAAAATTCCATTTCCTGGAATGAAAACTTATTTTTATAGAACAAAATATTTAAAAAATAAAACAGTGTAAATTAATAAATAAATAAATAAATTAAAAACCAATAAAATATTTATAAATCCATATATTTGTTTGATAAAAACTGTGTTGTTTTCAAAATACAAGAGTTCTAACCACACTACACTACAACTTTACCTTACGTTCTGGACGCGCGTTCCACTGACCAAGTTAGCAACATCAGCAGAAGAAACTAAAGTAACTTATCCTAACCGCGACTATTTATAGGCAACAGTGATCACACTTGGTTCCACACGACTGCACCGTTGTCAAATAAGCAATAGAGGAGACTATAGGGGATAGGCCCTCTGTCTTTATTTAGTGCTTTCTTACCACATTTAACTATTTCTATACTCTCAAATGCATCCAATAATCTATTATTAGATACATTTTTAATCAACTTAAGATTATTTATTCCTATTCGGTGATTGTTTTCCAAAGCATGTTGGGCAACGCTTGACTTTTCTGTTCTTCCGTATCTTAAATGTGCCATGTGTTCTTTAAAACGAATGTTTATGGAGCGTTTAGTTTGCCCAACATATTTTAGATCGCAGTCATTACAACTACATCGATTTTGTCTTTAGGGTTTCCAAGGAGATTTTTCTGTTGTTTTACTGTTCTCGGTTTTGTAGACTACTCTAAAACTTAAAAGTTTTTAAATACTTTTTCTGGAGCTCTCGTATATCTGGGATCATATGGGATTACTATGAATTTATTGGGAGCCTTAGGTTCTTGAAGAATAGTGGCATCTTTTAACATTTTCTTGTGCTTATGTCTATTTACTAATTTATGTACAAAATTATCATTATTGTTAAAACGTTCTTTACTTAATGGAAAATTGACTAACCTGTGAGTTAAGAAATGAAATGCTACCATTTTGTGTTGACGACAATGAAATGAGTCGGATGTTATTTACCTATCAGTATTAGTAAATTTCCTATAAATATCAAATTCTAATTTATCGTTATTTCTAATAACTAACGTGTCGAGAAAAGGTAATTGCGCATTGTTCTCTTTTTCGTACGTAAAATGAATGGAAGGATATTTATTGTTTAATGTTTCTAAGAAAGTGTCCAAATTTTCTGTTTTAGTATCAAAAATAGCAAATATATCGTCTACGTATCCATACTACATTCTTGAGTTCTTTTTTGAATTGGGTTTCTAATCTACCCATAAGCAAATTTGCAAGGAACGGAGATAAGCAATTGCCCCTCGCAGTTTCCTCAAGTTGTTTATAATATTTATTGTTAAATTGAAAACAATTTTGATTCATACATAATTTTTTTATTTTCAGGTATTCTAACAGTACGTATACGACCGTTAAATTTTGAATTAACATCCTCTTTAATATTGCAATCTTGAACCCTCATTATGGTTTGCCGTGTTGGAATGCTTCTGCGTCTTCCCATTTTAAACTCCCGACGGAAATGTCTTTGCGTTTACACAACTGATTGATTTAAAATAAATTGTTTTACTACCAAAACACCTTGATTAATTAAAAAGTCATCAATTATTACATAAATTGCAAATATTGACGCACACAAATGTGTCAGTATAACTGTCACTGGCAAAATATTGTTTCCATAGCACTCTACTCAAAATAGATGAAACCAGATGTCTAATATGCAGTTCTGTTTTTCTTGACGATCTTTTTTTATAATCATCAGTTTTTTATATCATTCAATAAATATTGTGTTACCAAATTTGAAAAATCTGTTAGCAATATTGTATTACTTCCCCGTTCCCTTGAATATTCTTTCGTTAGTCCGTCCCTAGTTATCTCCGCTTGGTGGAATTCTGTACGAGCGAAATTGGGGGAAGGGGCGAATTTACTGTTTTCTAGACTCTAAATAGCAACAATTATGAAAATATGTTTTCTTGAATATTCCAATGCTCTTCATCTAGACGTGTAAACGAAATGTTTTTAGCAACGATCCATTAAAAAAAATGAAATCTGTAAGGGATTTGTTGTGTCGGCGATTGATCATGATAAAGTAATTGTAATTGAAGTTCTCGAGTACGATCGAACAGTTGTTGTGACCCTATTACACGCCTCACTAAGTGATAAGCAAACATGAACAGTAGTTTCGATCTTAATTGCTTTGTAATATTTTTCGTTTGATAACAAAGACCGTCAATACATAGGCGCACAGGAAGCTGAATATTCCCATTTTTTATCACAAAAACTATCTAGATCTATACAGGTGATTATTTCAAGTATCCTTAATTATTTCATTTGTAATATCGATTATAGATGTCTACGTTATTTATACCTATACTATTTTACTTTCTGCTTAACTGTACCAATTAAAACATTTTGTATGGTCATTATTTTTCTTCCAATTTGTTTGAAGTTAGTACTTACATCTAAATCGCAGGGAATTTTAAGGAAATACTCATTTAAAAAAAGCCAAACAACCAAAAGAATTCATAGGCTTCGTTTGATACCAAAAACATAGATGCACAGGAGCTAAAATAGTTTCATCTTTTACCATAACTAACCCTTACTGGATTTGCGGTTTTATATTCTCAACTGAACATATTAGTTGCTTAATAATATTTGTCGTTTATAACAAAGGCCGTCATTTCGAAGGTGCAGAGAAACTTGAATACTGATTAGGATGTCTTTTTATTTAGATGCTATTTTACTTTTTATTCTAATGAAACAAATCACAAAGTTCTGCAGCCGTTGATTTTCTCCTTCTTTTTGAAGTATACGCATTTCAGAAGCAAGAGAATTCATAGTTATTATCAAAAACATCGCCGCACAAAGGCTGATATCATAGACAATAATAATAAGGAGACCCAATTCTTTTAAACACAATCAGCATAACACATTATGAAAATGATTCCTTGACTTGGTCTATTTTATCATTTTTGTTTGGTTAATTGAAAAAGCTGCCTTATGCAAAATAAAATTCATACACTTTATTTTTCTCAATCGAAGCATTCGGAAAAAAAAACTGTTAAACCAGTAATTTTGTGAGTTAGGGAATATTTTTGCCAATTTATGTGCGAGTTCTTAGCTATTATGGAGCGTAACTGCAAAATGTGCAAACATTTGGGTTACTTAAACCTTAATATTTCTTTTCTCGGGTAAATCAAAATGTTATTTTTTTTCTATATTAATGGACGCACGAGTTTCTTTCGAATATTTTATTAATTTGTAAGTACGTTGAATTGCTTTAAGGATTAATAGGACTTGTAATTACTATTTCATCGTTCTTTAGAAAGCAAAATTGCATATCTACACTTTTCTTCTAAGCTACATGTTCATAAATTCCGAGGCAAAACCAATGTATCTAGAAACATAAAACACAGTTATATACATATTGGTCTTACAAAATATACATGTCTTGCAATAAATTATTTTAAAATACTGTTGGGTAGGTACCTTGTTTTTCAGCCAGAACAACATAAACCAAAATAAAGGGGCTCAGGCATACTTTTTTATGCATAATGTAAAAAAAATATGTTATTAAACATGCCCGCTATGATAATAGAATCTCAGAGTAATTGAATTTTTCGTAACTTATATATATATATATATATATATATATATATATATATATATATATATATATATATATATATATATTTATCCTAATTTTTCTTGGTTTGAGGTCAATACATTAACACCAAAATTAGTACATATTTTTAAACATATATTTCGTTTCTAAGGTGACGTTTCGACCATAGTTTTGGTCTTTTTCAAACCTAAAATTTGTTTAGCACTATTTTTTTAAGTTTATAAAGTATTAAAAATTTTAGGACTTACCATAGAACGTAAAATAGTTGACTAAAAAGTATACATAATCCACATATCTGACATATACTACACATATTTAATTTACATTTTACAAATATTTTGGACGTTTATTACAGACAAATTACAAGCGACTGAGCGAACACTGTTATAGTAAAGATATATACAATTTATTTAGGTTGTTTATGTCTTTTTTGTCATTTATGGCGTTTTTGTTTTTTTGAATTTCAGCCATCTCAAAAAATTCTCTTTTTTTCAACTGAGGTTCGGATTTTAATACTTTCACTTGTTCGTAGTTGAAAGTATGTTTTTTGGACATCTCATGGTGTGTTAATGCGGTGCTGTTCTTTTTATCATATTTGTGACTTTTCAGTCTATTTTCTAAGTATTGGCTTGTTTGTCCAATATAAACACCGTTACAATTATTGCAAGGGATCTGATAGACTATATTGCTTTTTTTATTAATTGGCGTTTTCGATTTTAAGTTGCTGAAGTTCTTTGATAATAAGTTATAGGCTTTGTGACTTGTCGTGATGTTATATTTTTTAAAAAGGTTTTGAAATTGCTGGGATAAACCATTTATGAAAGGCAGAGAAATGTATTTTGTTTTAGGTAGATTTGATGTAATAATGGCATTTTCAGAATTATAATATTTATGTATTCTGCTTTTGAATAATTTATTTACTAATTTTTTAGGGTATTGATTTAGAGTTAATGCTGCTTTAGCCTTTTTAATTGCTCGTTCTCTGAATTCAGAGTCGGACAGCTTAATTGCCCGATCTGCCAGACCAATAATTACAGATTTTTTTTGGGACATTGGGTGACAGGAGCTGAAATTTAGGTATCGAGAGGACCAAGTTTGTTTTGTGTACCATTCCGTTTTAATTTTATTTCCTATATGATGTAATGTTAGGTCTAAAAAATTGATTTTGTTGTTCTCTTCGCTTTCAATTGTAAATTGTAGTCTTTTATGGTATTGATTAAATTGCTTTAAAATAATTTCTGTTTGGCCAGATGGAATTGCAGTAATACAATCATCGACATAACGATAAAAAAATGGTATATTAAATTCCACATTACTTAGAACAGTCTCCTCTAAATCTTCCATAACTATTTGGGCAACGACGCTTGATATAGATGCTCCCATAGCACAACCTTCTATTTGTTTATATAACTGATTTTCGTATATGAAATATGTAGAATTTAGTGTTAATTCTACTGCTTTAAGAAATTCATCTTGAGGAATATCTGTGTATTTTTTTATTTCAGACCATTTCTTTTTAATTATTCTGGTAGCCAATGAGATTGGAACGCTGGTATACAGGGAAACAACATCAAGCGATATCAGTTGGTAATTTTCCGGAATTTCTAACTGTTTTAATTTTTCTTTAAATTGATAGGAGTCTTTGATATAGTAATTATTTTTATGTACAATATTTTTTAAGATTTTTTTTAGAAAATTTGATAGTGGTGTAAACGGGGATTGAATGCATGAGACAATTGGCCGTAATGGGATATTTTCTTTATGTAGTTTAGGCAATCCGTAAATTTTGGGTGGTACACTATTGCGGATTTTTAGTTTTTTAGCAGTGTCGGGTGATATAAAAAGATTTTTTTCCCAAGAGTTAACTAATTCATTATTTCTTTTTTGATACTGGTTTGTGGGATCTTGTTTAATTTTTTTATATGTTTTAGTGTCATTTAATATTTCATTCATTTTTATGTTGTAGTTAGCAGAACTCATTAACACTGTTTTGTTTGTTTTATCGGCTTTTAGAACCTTTATAGAAGGGTTATTTTTTAAAAAACTTTTAGTTTTTGTTAAGTTTATTGAGTGTTTTTTATTTTTGTTTGTTTGATTTTTCAGTTTAGTTTTAAAATTTGTTAATATATTACAAGATTTTGCTCTAATTTCGTCTTTCTCTCCACCTCTCAAATGATTTATACCGTTTTCAATGTTACATAGTATATCGGTAGTTGGCAAAAGTCTATCATTATTTAATTCCGTTGCAAAATTAGGTCCTAAGCTTAAAATTTCCATAGCGTAATCTGGAATATTTTGATCTGTTAGGTTTTCTACCCACATTGATGTTGTTTTTTGTTGAGGGGGAGCTTTTTGCTTTGAAATTAGGTGGTCTAGTTTATTTCAATCCAATAAATTATTTTAACGGTGTTTTTTTTTTGCAAATTATGACTAGTTTTCAGGTCATACAATTTGTCCCAGGTAAATGTTGCACCGTGTATATTTAGAATGATAATCGAAAAAAAAAAAAATATATATATATATATATATATATGTATATATATATATATATATATATATATATATATATATATGTTTTTTTTTTCGATTATCATTCTAAATATACACGGTGCAACATTTACCTGGGACAAATTGTATGACCTGAAAACTAGTCATAATTTGCAAAAAAAAAACACCGTTAAAATAATTTATTGGACCCGGATCTTTTAGTTATATCGTTTTGTGACGTCATCTGTGTAAGAATTATGACGTGATAGGAACGTATAATTTTTTTTACTAGCATATTCGAAACACATTTTATCTAACACGTCCTAAGCAATTCAATTCAACTGTTTTCCGGAAAATGACGTCTTAATATTGTCAATTTATCTTCGGAACGGTTTAACATAGAAGGAAATGTTTTGGCTTTCTTTTCATTTTTGAAATCTACTTACGGTTGAAATTCGACACTTCCGCTTTGAAGTGTCAAATTCTCACATTTCCGGCTAAAACAAAACTTGGTGGCCTCAAATTAAAAAAAAACTAAAAGGAAGAAGTGCAAGTGATTAAGACCTAAGTCTAACAGTTAAGCCAAAAGACGACTGTATGTTGAGAAGCCGTTTTATCTAAAACAGTTGAATTTAGGTATAAGATATTTTATATAAAATGTACTTAGAATATGCCGCTGAAAAAATATACGAGATGTCGCAGAGACGTCAAAATCAGATAGGTATTACTATACATTCCGGAGCGAGTAAATCGATTTCAGTTTTTATAGATTATCAGTAGTTTTCATATTAGAAAAGTATTCCAAGAAATGTTCCACACTGTATAATACGTACCATATAGTTTCATATCAGAGAGGTTTCGATCTCAAACGGAAATACTTTAAGACTTTCAAATAATTCATTTTTACAACAAATACTTGAGAAAATCAGACTAAATACATATTAATAAATAATGAACCTGTGCTACTAAATAATGAAGCTCTACACCTGACTTATGAAAATATAATCTCATTTGCGTCATTGAATATACAACAAATAAAATCTACCTCTTACGCTGCTGTTTGTCGGAATTCTATGTGCAATCTGTGACGACACCAAAGCAAAACGTGATCATAATTAATTTATCTATTAGCCGAAATAACCGAAATCTCTTGTTGTAACACATGGTCGACCATGTCGGATGCCGATACACAATCTGAAAATACCGATAGACAAACTCTGTAATCTCCGTTCTGTGACGCCTTGTTCAAATAATTTTATTTGCCGTACCATTTTAGTCTCCTGTTTACGGCCTACATTTGAAGGGTATTCACTGTGGCGAAAAATATTTACATGCAATTTTTATTTATATCGCTGTCCAAATATTTCCGAATTATGTTCGAAACCAATATATTTTGGATTGATAGTCACGTTTATGTAATATATGTGTCGACATTTCGAGTTATCTGAAAGTGTGGCAGTTAATTAAAATATTTTTTTTTTGAAATTTAATAATTAATTAAGCATCATGAATATATATTTGGTAACTAGCAAATTGCTCCACATCAATGTACAAGCTTTTTATAGTCTCTTAGTGTTAATTAGTATGCAAGTTAGTTTACATTTGGAATAAATAAGAATATATGTTGTTTCAAATTTTAATTTCAATAATATTTTTGAAACCTAATGATATTTTTAGTTCCAAAGTTTTTTTTACTACAAGAAAAGCTATTTTGAAAAACAATATTAATCAGTTCTTAATATATTATAATTAAGAAAGCTGAGGGTGAAAAAAACAAATAAATTAACGAATAATATAAACAACTTATATATTTAAATTGATGTTAATGCTTAGTACTTTTTCCTTTAGACGTGATGAGTTGAAGCATTAAATATGTCTACTGCATCACATACTCAACGAGGTGCATTCATCCATTCAATTTCGGAAATGGTACCAAATTCTACGGTTGCAAAAGACCCCTCACATCCATTGTAAAAAATGGCTTTAGATTAATTTTTAATTTTTTTTTATAAACCGTTCTCGATGTCTTGTTACTAGTGGCACTGGCAAGATAATTCCCATCTGGGTGCTGGCACATAGGTAGAGTTTTATGAAAATTTAGGTACTGTATAATTTGCCACCCCCTAAGAGAATTTTTTAAAGCTACAAAAAAATATTTATATGAGAGTTGTAGGATTTTTCCTAAACATTTACATGGCGTTAAATTTAAAAACAAATTACGAACGGAAAATCAAGAAATCTCTATCAACTTTGTTGTTTTAAATGGAACATTTGACATTTTTGGATTCTGCTTATTCTCCTCTTTTCAAAAATATATAATATGTCTATACTCGGAACAGTAGTTTTTGACTTATTCGTCTTTAAGGTTGCTACATATAGCACATGTATAACAATAAAATTAGTAACATTATTTTAAAACAAGATATTTAATGAATACAAACTAATAATTATCAAAAAAATCAATGAAACATAATAATTTAATGTTTTATAAATGAACCGATTGCTAACAGCCTTTTTAAAAGTTAATCACACGTCACATGACCTCCTCCATTATCCAAGCAACTTTGGAAAACTCCAGTTTCCTGATAGCATTGGTAATGAAAATGGGACATTCTGTATTTAAAATTGCAATTTCGTGCTCTGTTGTCCGTTCTATTAAGGTAAGCTTTATCTTTTAAATATCCCCACAAAAAATTATCCAATGGTGTAAGGTCCGGACTATTGGCTGGCCAATGAATGATTATAGGTATTTATGGGAATGAAATCTGATGTGGTGAGGTGGTGTTCCATCTTAGTGCCAAATTATTTGATTATAGGTATTTATGGGAAGCTGCTCCAGATGATGTTCTATCTCGTTATTTAATAAAAACTGACGACAAAATCCTTTTAAATAACAACCTATCTTGCCGCAATCTCCCCAGCATTTCCTGGCAGAATTAGAGGCGTTGATTAAAATGATTGTTAGTTAAAGTGCGGGACACGAAAGAAAACCGGGCGGTCCTTAAAATAAAGGTTCATAGTCTTAAGCAAGCGAAAAGTAAAATTTGTGTACGCAAATAAATTTTGTGTTATTTTATTTGTTTTACAGTTTGCCGCTTCACCTATAAAGTGCGCCAGCTAAGCGGTACGGAAAATGAATCGAGGATTTAGTAAATTTCGCACTGGTCCACTTGTAATTGGGATGTGCCAAGAGTCTCCATGCACTTGCCGCTAGAAGGTTCTAGGTATTTCCAGTGGCGCCTATACATTTCGAGCATTTGTTTTCATTTCTATATAAATGCGCTGCTTTGAATTTGAATTATTATTTCGAAGTAAAGCAAAAGAGGAAAAACAATTTGAAGCGGTGCACGTGAAGTTATTGCGAGCGTTATAGAAGCCTATACTAGAGAAGCTGAAAATAATAGTTTGACTATTCTAATTTAAAATCGAACAGAACGCGCTGCATTTTACACTGGTGTTTCGGAAAGTAGTGTAAGAAAAATTTCTACTTCACCTTTAAAATCTCCTGGTAAAAAAAGACCCCGATTATCATACAAAGATAAAATTGACGATGGTGACTTTCAAGTAATTCAACGAACAATAGAGGATTTTTATATAAACTTGAAGAAGGTTCCGACCTGCAAACCCCTACTTCGTGCTGTAAAGAACAAAATAGATTTTCCGTACGGGTATAAAACCTTAAATCGGCTTTTACGTTCAAATGGTTTTGTGAGTGTCAAAATAAACGAAAATTGCTCATTGAGAGACCAAATATTTTTAACTGGCGTGTGAAATATCTATCAACTGTAAGGCAATATAGGCAAGAAGGACACAATATTGTGTATCAAGACGAAACCTGGGTAGATAATGATATGATAGTGAACAAATGCTGGCAAAATGAAAGTGTTACAGGTGTTGTTCAGAGAATCGGCTCTAGTAGTCGCTTTATTATAGTTCATGCTGGTCCAGAAGCCGGATTTGTTCCAGGTGCTGCTTTAGTTTTTCGCTCGGGACTAACAACTGGAGACTATCATGGACAGATGAATAGAGGTAATTTTTAAAACTGGTTGCTCGAGAAGCTTCTACCATTCTAACATTCCTCCCAAATCAGTCGTGGTAATGGATAATGCGTCTTATCATTCTGACGTAGAAGATAAAGTGCCCATTAAATACTCAACACAAAAGCTCATATGATATCGTGGTTTAAATCGAACAATCTTGTATGTGTTCCAACATGGAGAAAATATCAATTATATGAACTAATATTAGCCAACAAGCCTAGAGAAAAAAATATAAAATTGACGGTCTTTTACGTAACCTCGGTCAGACACCTTTAAGGCTGCCTCCTTACATGTGCGACCTCAACCCTATTGAACTTGCATGGGCAGGGGTAAAAAAATATATTCGAGAGCGCAGCACCGGTGAACTTTCAATTAAAGATTTGAATAAAACAACATTAGAAGCGATTGACTCAATATCGGCTGAAAATTGGAAATCGTATGTTAAACATGTTCGTTCTATTGACGATAAATACTGGGAAATAGATGGCAAAATTGATGATTTAGTTATCACACTGGGATCTTCAAGTAGTAACGACGAAATCTCATCACTTTCAGAGGAAGACAACGATTTAGAAGGAATCGAACCATTAGAATCACAGCCGTCAACCTCAAAAACGGCTTAGTTTTTTTTCATATATTTTGTAAAATTGTTCATAAAGTAGCTGTCAATAAACTGCTTCAAAATAATTAATGTTCTGTTCAATACCGGGTGTTAAAAAATATCTAATATTGCAAATAATATTTGAAGAACGACAGAACTCATATTTTTCCAAAATTAACACATCAATGTAATTATAGTAGGGGAGCCAGCACTGATTCCAGTGAACAAGATTTTAAATTTTAACTTAAGCAGTTCTACTTTGGCCTATTCGGGTATGCCAAAAGTGACCGTCTGTCTCCGTCTGTCATATTACTTTGTACAGGGGGCATCATTGTGAAGTAATATACAGGGCGTTTCCTAATTGCGTGCTAATGTTAAAGACGGGTGATTCTTGGACCTTTTTAAGAAAAAAGTTTAATATGAACTTAAAAGTCTTAACTTTGGATATACAGGGTTTCAGAAAACATTTTTTTTTAATCCTAATTCTGATGCTATTATAGATAAATAACTGTGTGAAATTTGATACACGTCTTTTATGCATAAAAGGGCATTTTTTATTAGTAATCAGTTTTTGAAATTTCTACCAGTGGCGTGCATATGTAATTAACCTGGGTAAATCCGTATGCTCCTTAATGCATAGAAGACGTGTATCAAATTTCATGCAGTTATCTACAATAGCATCAGAATTGGGATGAAAAAAAAATGTTTTCGTTTTAAACTTTACCATCCTGTATCTCAAAAGTTAAGACTTCTAGGACATAAAAACACCCCCTTCAACACCAGCACGCAATTAGGAAACGCCCTGTGTAGTACTTCACAATGACGGCCCCCGTATAAAGTAATATGACAAACGGAGACAGACGGCCACTTTCGGCATACCCGAGTAGCCCAAAGTCGAACTGCATAAATTAAAATTTTGATACATCTCGTTCACTGGATCTGATAATGGCTGCCATTGTAAAATCTGGACTTGTAAATCGTGAATCACTATACTGGGTGGTCCAATAATAGTGGACGTAGACAGTAGCCCGGAAACCGTTAATGACAGAACTCAAGAAAAAATATATTTATAGGTAAATCGATCAAGAAAAATCAAAATTAAATCATTTTTAAAATTCGAAAGTTTGCCGTTTATGCAACACAAAAGTGGTATAAGTGCGGTGTACGAAAGAAAACAGACAAATATAGATAAAGGTTCATTTAGCATATTTAAATTTTTTAATTATCTGAAGTGCGTATAGTCAAAAAGGAGTGCCATATTATTTAAAGAACGACGGGACACCACTGGTTTAAAGAGATTTCTTGGCCGACCTTCCTAAACCGATTGACTCCTCCCGGTTTTCTTTAGTGTCTCGCACTTTAACAACTGCACCAGTCGAATTTCATAAGCACGGTACTGATACTTCTTAAGGACCAAGTGGATACAATACCAAGATTTTCATGTTGTGCTAGAAACGTTAGGAATCGATCGCCTTAGATTTTTAAAAAATTAATTTTAATTAAACTTTTAGAGTACCTCTGAAAATATTTGTTTACCTTCAAAATGTAATAATATAGTTATCTCCTCGAGCTCCAGGATATGGAATCCTGTATTGTCGCACTGTTAGTATCGAGTTATTCCCATTTCCAAAATGCAACTGAATTATTTTAAGTTTTTCTTCTTCAATAAAAAGCATTTTATTAATAATTATTTGACGTAAAGCCAATAAAATGTTTTCTTTACAAATAACTGTTTTGTTTCTTTCATAGTTAAAGCGATTTTAGTATCGTCGAATTGCATCCCGATAAATTTCTCATATGCTGTTCCGAGTATAGACATATTATATATTTTTGAAAAGAGGAGAATGGGAAGAATCCAAAGGTGTCAAAAAATATATTATATATTTATTATTTAAAATTACAAAGTTGATAGTGATTTCTTGATTTTCCGATCGTTTCTGAATTTACCGCCATGTAAATATTAAGGAAAAATCCTACAATTTTCATTTAAACATTTTTTTGTAGCTTTAAAAAAAGACTCTCAGGAGGTAGCAAATTTATTTTAAAAAAACCCTGTACATCCCGAGTTTTTTATGCGGCTCAGTTTCTCCTACGATGTTTTACAGTGGAACCAAGGATTCAAAGAATGCGGGGAGGGTGAAACAAATCCTGATAATTATCTCGTGGTTTATGAATATTACTAAAGAGAGAGCTTGTACCATATTATACATAGACCAGTACGTACAAATCCAATTAGATTTCCCTTCGTCACCGCTTAAATAGTTCCGCATAAGCCGCAACTTAATTTGTTCCCATCAAGCCACCGTGCCGCAACTTATTAATAATTTGCCGCCGCGTCTTGAGGCTCTTAATCCATATAATTCCCCCTCCTGGAGCCGCCAAAGTTCTTTTTCCCCCTTCGGCGTTCGGCTCCCCCGCTTCCCACGAAAGCGCGTGGTGCAATCAAAGAGCGAGTGTATAAGATACTTTCGATTCGCTCGAGTAATTCGAGGGGGTGTGTCGTGGGCAATCCAGAGTAATTTCAAATGAGCTTTCAAGCCACCGGCTTCTGGTATTGCTTCAAGTCGTCATATTTGTGACTGCAAACTGTATGGGATATTTGTTAGGGAAATGACATTTTCTACAAATTAAATGCATGTAAAACTAGAAATATACTCTCGATGTATAGAATGATCTCTACGATACTTCACCTCCTTTGCATAACGATATTCATACTTTCGAGTTATACATTTATGTGCGGTCCTAGAGAACTTCTCATTAAGGTTTTTCAAAATATCTAACTTCTCAACAAAAATACAAGATGCATTTTTATTGAACGACTAGCGAATATTCCGTAAACTGCAATTCAAATTTCTAAGTACTTTATGTAGAGTGGTGCAGCTTGGATAAGCGACAATCGCGGAGGGAATATGTGACTTTAGCTGTTTCTTGAACTTACTCATGTAATTGACATGGCCCAAATCCAACCTAAACTTTGGCTTAAGTGTGTGAACAATATTTTTCTTAGTTGAACGGCAAACGATACTCATTTGGTAGAATTTCTACTTTATCTAAATTGCGGAAGAATGTGTATAAGGTTAACAGTGAAGGAAAAAGCAAATTCCTACTACTCATTTTGCAGACACAAAAAAAAATCATTCATAATAGAGCTCTAACTATCAATAATATAAAGTAATCCGACTTTTGCAGTTTGCAGAAATTGTAAATATAAAATAAACCTGTTACAAAAAGGTTACTTCAAAAAGTAAATATTCATTTCATTCGTACACAAAAGGAAGGGGCAACAAAATCAGGCATAGGATACTACGGCTGGCTAATTAAACCAAGACCAAACGCAGTGGTCGTATGCTAAAGTTTTTCATAGGAAGCAGCACTGGCGAAATGGAAAGTTCATAGATGCAGCTTTTATAAAAAGGAATCCGAAATTTTTCAGTGAGCCTAGCGTAGATATTCTAAATACATGGAAGCCGCTTCTAACTTAAAATAACCTCGTCTACAGTTCAAGTAGCCAACAAGAAAAATTTTCGCGCGAGGTAATATTTCGATTAAACGTCTACATGAACGGTTTAAAGTGGCAAATTTATTGTGTATCTGATGGACCATCCATGCAAAGTATGTTTGGTCTTTGCTTTTAGTTTGCGCTTGATAACGACTAGAGATACTACACTAGTCGACGTTTTGAAAAAATGAAAAATAAAGACGATGCAAGACTTTTGCAGTTCTTTCCATTAATGTACACGACTTTCAAAGATACTTCACTTAATTAATAACAAAATCTGTTTTTTAAAATATCGAAGTCTAAAAAGATACTAAAGGGAGGGCCTTCAAGCCAAGATATGCCTGTGGCCTCTTAAATAAATTGCTGACCATAAATAGTGCATCAAGAATTGTTTTTATTATAAAAAAAAAAGTTTAAAGGTGGATATTTCAATCCACTTGTATAACCCCTGCATTTTGCAAATGTTTGCTAACGCCGAAAATTCTCAAAATTCTCCAATTTCAGCAAGTTGTGGATGGATACAGAGTGTTACCAAAGTTTGGGAGAATTTACCAGCCCTAGCTTAATATATTCTATAAATATTACTATAATTCGCTTTTGAAATTATGTCCTAAATAAGATAATTACGATATGCCTGGTGTGACAAAACTTTTGCAAACTGTATATTATTGCGCCGAAAAGATTTTTTCGTTTTTACTCTAGCCCTTTTGTTAGCCTTGATATAGAGTATTCATTTAAAATTCCAAAAGAGTTATACAGGGTGTTGTTTAATTGTTTAATTGAAAGCTAAAAATGCGGAGCGTAATTTTTAAGCTCACTTTAGAGCTAAAAAGTGTCCGCAAAGCCTTTCTTTTTGAGAGAAAGGATATTAAAGTATTTTCATGGACCTCGTTTATTTCTCGAGATAAATGATGTGAGAAATGCCTTCTAAATGGCTGTAATACATTTTAGAAAAAACTACAGGGAGTTACTTTTTCCCAGATTGTGACCTCTTAACTCCCTCTCCATAAATTTTTACTGCGACACCACTGGCTATTTTGACAATAAACTTAAATTCCTTTTTCTGTTCTGTAACTTTTTGTTCTTAGACCTTTTAGCGTTTAGAAATTATTTAGAAACGTGCCCATTCATGCATGGTCATGGTATCTGAAACACGAAAAAAATGGTAAAATAATTATGTTAATGCATTATGACTTTTAAACTAGGTAGGCTTGAATGGACATTTTGCAAGTTGGTTTCTAAACGATAGAAAAAATCTAAGAGACCAAAACGTTACAGAACAGAGTAAGAAATTTAGGTTGTAAAAATTTTGGGGGGGTTAAAATAAATCGCGAACTGAAAAAAAGTATCGCCCTGTAGATTTTTCTAAAATGTATTATAGCAATTTCGAAGGCATCACTCACAGAATACAGTGTATCAAATATGAATGATTTATCTGGAAAAATGTACGAACGCCATAAAAAAAAACTGAAAAAAAATTAAATCTTTAACACGCTGTATCTCAAAAATAAAAACTGTACGAACCAATGTTTATATGAACTTTTAGCCCTAAAATCAGTTAAGTAACACCCTGTATAACTCCTTTGGAATTTAAAACGAATACCCTATATCAAGACCAATAAAACGGAGAAGGTAAAAATGAAAAACCGTTTTGGTAAAAAAGTATATAGTTCACAAAAGTTTTATGACACCTGCTATATCGTTATTATCGTACGTCTGACATAATTCCAAAAGCGAATTATAGTAAAATATATAGAATATATTATGTTAGTTTTTGATAAAGTCTAAGTTTTGTCACACCTTAAAAAAGTCATAAATTAGGTGATACAGATTTGTTTTGTGTACAGGTTGTTTAGTGAATGCTCCATTTGTATGAAGATGTCAAAATTTTCGTAGGAACGCTGTATATTGCAAATGAAAATATCAAAAATCGCTAGAAACTTTTTGTATTTCGCCAAAGTTCGGAAGCAAAAAAAATAAAATAATATTTTGAGAATTTTAGGCGTCAACAAACTTTTGCAAAAACGCAGGGGTATTATTTAATTCCCTGTAGGTGCTCTTTTTTTCGCACATATGTAATCACCCAAGTACATACCCAACCGATCGGCCAAATGAACACCAGAAACCGTATCCCGATATCGCGTTTCGCAATTGAAATATGCTTCTTTAAACTTTGATCTTTAATCACATTTATTTTATGGCCAGCAGTTATTCCAGTTAATCAACCACTGTACCAAAGTTTGTATTGTGGCACCAGACAACGAATTCAGGAAATAAGCAATTTTCATTAGCAGAACGCAACTTTTTCTGCTAATACTGCAACACATTAAAGTTTTAATTAGGCTTTTACAAAAAAGAACAATATTGTACTAGTACAGAGAAAGAAATATGAGTACTTTAACAAGTTTTGGTGGTTAACAAGATAAGAGGTAGTTGTTTAATCTAAATAATCTGGCCGATCCAAATAAGATTAGTGATTATTTTGGTGAATTTCTTCAAAATATTTCTGATTGCAGTTTGAAAATTAATTTTTATCGGAATAATATTTTTAATGATCAATTGAATTTTTCTTTTAATATGACTACTATTGCAGAGGTTCACAAAATAATTCATGAAATACGTACTGAAGCTGCTGGTGTTGATGGCATGAGCGTTAAAATGTTAAAAATTTGCAGTCCTTTCATTGACAAATACATTACCCATATTATTAATTGTTGCATAGAGACTAATTATTTTCCGGATCAGTGGAAAATTTCTATTGGAAAACCTTTATCTAAAACCAAAAATCCAACCAAACTTAACGATCTCAGGATAATCAGCATTTTACCACTTCTTTCTAAAATTTTTGAAAAAATTTTATATAATCTATTATTCAATTACTGTATTGTTAATAATATAATTCCGGAAACTCAATGTGGCTTCAGAAAAGACTTTAGTACATCCGTTGCATTGGTTGGTTTAACCGATGATATTATGACTGCTGTTGATAAGAAATTAAATACTGCGCTAGTCCTCCTTGATTTTTCCAAAGCTTTTGATACTATTAATCACGAACTTCTGCTATCAAAACTAAAATATTATGGACTTGAGGAACCCTCAGTTAATATTATAAAGTCATATTTTTCTAATCGTTATCAAAAAATTTTTTGTAATGACATATTTTCAGATGAGGTTCAGATCTTGTCAGGTGTGCCTCAGGGTTCGATCCTTGGACCACTTCTTTTTATTATTTACACTTCAGATATTTTGAAATCTTTAAAACAATGTAAAATTCAGGCGTATGCAGATGACACTCAAATTTACTATGATTTTAGTCATGAAGACCACTTAAATGCATCAAATATAATAAATGAAGATTTAAATATATTATAAAAACTTTCTTTTGAACACAACTTAAAATTAAACCCTTCAAAATCAATTCTAATGCTTTTTGGCGCAAAGAGCACAGAGATTTTTTGTGCCAAAATCTTAATATTAATATTGACAGTATCAGACTTCCTGTGGTTGCGTCTGCTCGTAACTTGGGAATTCTGTTGGATTCCGAGTTACGGTTTAGGGTATACGTTAAAATATTGATTCAAAAATCGTATCTGTCTCTAAAGGTATTGTATAACAGCCGTCAAGTTTTTCCTTGCGTAAAATGCTTTGCGAATCCCTAGTTTTATCAAATTTTAATTATTGCGATTTTGTCTATGGTTCTTGTCTGGACATGGCAGACAAGAATCGGATTCAAAAAGTTCAAAATACATGTTCGCGCCTTATTTTGGGACTAAGAAAATTTGACCATATTTCACACACTTTCAAAGAACTTGGTTGGCTTAAAATGGATAATCGTAGAACGCTACATCTAGGCAGCTTTTTAATAAAAATTTTAAAAAACCCTGTGCTACCTTCATCCCTTAAAAATAAGTTTATGTTACGTTTAAATATCCACTCACGTAACATTAGATTTTGCAATAAATTAACGATGCCTCATCATCAGACCGCCATGTTTCAGAGATCTTTTACTTATAATGCCATAATACTGTATAACTCATTACCCTCTGAGCTAATATTGTTAAATGATATCAAATTTAAAACTTTATTTAAAAAACATCTCTTTAATATTCAAAACTCTATTTAAAATTAAAATTAAATTAAAATGTTTAAATTACTATTATTTTTATTTACAATTCTGCTTATGTCTTGTTTCTCCAATATGGCAGGTATGAACATGATTCCTAACACTCGTAACTTTTTTTTTTATGTATTTTAATATAATTATTTGATTTGCATGTTAAATTTAGATTAATATTTTAACTGTATATCCAGCAAAATAGGGTTCAGTAGAGTAGCCTATTTGGCTAGACTGCGCCCTGTTTTTTCCTGGATTTTTTTTTTATAATTTTAAGCAAACATTGTAACAAGTAAGAAAATAAAAGTCATTTATTATTATTATTATTATTATTATTGTTTTAATTACTTAAGATACGTGAAAAATACACTCGAAATAAAATTCTGTACAAAATCCGCCGTTAAACAAGACCAGAAATAATCTTATAATGTCTAATTCCCGCATATCAATTCCAGCCGATTAAGGGCAGAATAACAACCCCTATCGAGCCCTTAGAGGGCCACTTAAAGTAAATTGTTTGACAATTCCGTCGAGCCGACTAATCCAAATCATTGCTGACGCGAAGGGCCGATATCGCACCCTTAAAAAGGGGCTCGAAGGGACTGCGATTTAAAAGAAACTTTATCCGTTTTTGAAAGTATTTTTAGTGAAAAATGATGTCATTTGATAGTAGGTACCTTATGGTCTCATGTTAAGCATAAATTTAATTTATGTTTTTAGATAAATTATATATCTCAATAAAATTAAAGAATAATTAAAACAGTTATTGAATTAAAGTTTTTACAAAATTATTGATTTGTGTGTGGTTTATTATTTTTAAAACTTTGATAATTTCTAGTATCATTAACCATATCTCGAAAACGAGACTGGAGTAGGTTATAGTTATCTATTTATTGTCTGTTCATTTTTATGCTTTATCAATAAGATTTTCCGTCTCTTGAGACAAAAAAGCAATTTGAGTTTAAGTTTGAGAGACTTGTCAATTCATCCAGTATCTCAACAGTGAGGAAAGCATATTCAACAATTAAAACTGAATAGCAAATGTGAACGAGGAGTAAAGGTCAGCTAACATCTGAAAAACATTTATCAATCGTAATTGCAAAGGGAAATCCCGTTTTATCGACTTCCAACGAAGCTCGTTTGAAACAATCGACAAAATGGACGACCATTACCCCGGGGCTCGATTTGACACATTTAATTTAGCAAGGGGATAAACTTAGTGCCATTTGTAGGTAGATCATGTATTTATTTTATTCTGGCGAAATGGCGATCTGGAAGCTGCACAAACCTCTTAAAATATTTAAGTAAAATACATTTTGTAAAGAAAAATATATAAACTTCTGGTTATAAACAGTGCATCAAGATTTTTTTTATCAAAGTTTCAATTGCGAAACGCAATATCGAAATGCGGTTTTTGGTGTTCGTTTCGCCGAGAGGTCGTGAAATAAAATCCCTGCATTTTTGCAAAAGTTTGACACGTCTCAAAATATTTATTTGCTTTTTTTTGCTTTTAACTTAAATGATCTTTCACAAAATAAATAGTTTCTAGCGATTTTTCATATTTTCGTTTGTTTGAAATAAACAAGTCGAGCAGTAACCTAACAAGCTGTACACAAAACAGAATGTTTCGTCTGAGCCATGCTCAGTAGTTACACCGTTATCATTAGTATTAAGAGGTATGGTTACAGGGTGTGACAAAAGTTGGCTAGAATTTACCAAAAACTAACTCTATATATAACTTCTATAGATTTTACTATATTTCGCATTTGGATTTAAGTCAGACGTAAGATAATTAAGTCATTCCTGCTGTGATTTTATGTACTATGGACTTTTTGCGGAAACAATGTTTTATGTTTAGTCTACCCGTTTAATATACTGTGTGTCACAGATTCGCTTTTCTATATAGCTACAGCAAAGGTTAAATGGGAAAAGCTTTAGAGGAAATTTAGCGCATTCGATATCTGGCTTCAGATTTACGATCAGTCAATTGGTTTCGGAAATATCGGCAAAATCCGAAAATGGCGGATTTCGTTTTTCGCCAGTAAATCCAAAGCGTTAAATTGGACAGCTGTCAAAATATGACATTATTCGGACACTTTTATGTACGACATATCTCCATCATCTTTTGTTATCCCGCAACTTTCATTTTTCTTTCAGCCACCATATTGGATTTTTCGATTTTTGGAAATGGCATAGAATTTCCAGTCTAGTGATGTTCACATAAGTGCATAAAAGATTTGAGTATCGTCGAAATATCATACATCTGACACACAAATTGTCGAGACCTGTTATAAATGGCCCGTATTCCCTATTCAAATGAAAAGTTTGACACGTTAGCGCTGTACTTGCAGTCACACAGAAACGCCGATATTGTCTCAACAAGGTAATTGGAGATGTACCCCGAACGACGACAGCCTCATAAAACTCAATTCAGAAAAATCGTAGTTAATTTAATTAACCATGGGGCCTTCGAACAACCTAGAAGCTGATACAATATTGACAACGAAAATCGCAACAGAAACATTTAACAAACTATCAACGAAAACCCTAGCGCATCAGTACGAACTGTAGACCAGGAAATTTACAAAAATCAACGGTACAGAGAGTGTTAAAAAGGAATAAGTACCATCCATACAAACTCATAATAGTTCAAGGACTTAAGGAAACTGATTTTTCAAGACAACTACTACAACTAATTCTGTGAGTGGTATACTAGGAATAACTCCGGTTTTGTAAATCATGTCTTGGGGTCCGATGAGAGTAGGTTTAATTTAATGTAACTTTAATCTTAACTTTTTTAATTGGGCATCTATTTATAAATTATTAATCATTTCACGAAATCGACTCCTAGGACAGGTTGTACCGGCTTTACGAGCTACTCTAACGGAAAATGAGTTTAGAAGAACCTGGTTTCAATAGAATGGATGTCCGACTCACAATACCATTCAAATCACGAACTTCTTAAGAGAGCAGTTTCACGAAAGAATAATTTCCTTGAATGGTCCAATATCTTGGCCTCCTAGATCCCTGACCTCTCGCCCTTGGATTTCTACCTCTGAGGTCACACGAAGAATAAGGTCTATGAATTTGATTTCCCCGCGACCAGAAATTCTGAGCCAAAGAGTTTTGGCCACATTTTGGAATATTAATGGAAATACACTTGCCAGGGTTGTACGAAAAACCAATTGTCAAAAGTGTCTGTAAATTAATGTAACCCAGGTACAAAGTAGTTAAGAACTTATTTAGAGTTCTTTTAGTCTTTATTTACGTTCATGTTGTATTGAAAATTCAATGCCTTTAATACATTACTTATTAATGTGATCTTGTGACAAATAAATTATGACCTCCTGAAAATATTGAGACCTAACTTTAAGAAATATGTGATATTACAATGATGCTCAAATCTTTTATGCACTTGTGAAACATCACTAGACTGGAAATTTTACGCTCTTTCCAAAAATTGAAAAATCCAATATGGCCGCCATTAGAAAAATGGAGGTTGAAGCGGGTTACGGGATAACAAAAGACGATGAAGACATGTCACATACGCCATTTTATTCGTCTTAGAAAAGTGTCCCAATAATTCTATATTTTGACAGCTGTCAAATTTACCGTTTTGGATTTACTAGCAAAAAACGAAATCCGCCATTTTCGGTTTTCCGCTGATATTTCTTAAACTAAATAACCGATCGTATCGGATATCAAATGCTCTAAGTTTTCTCTAAAACTTCTCCCATTTAACCTTTGCTGTAGGTATAATAGGAGCCGAGATCCTTATATAGAGAAGCGAATCTGGGACACATTGTATGTTATTCTTTTTTAATTCCACAAGAGTCATATCGCGTTCCATCTTGGATACCAAACAAAATTAGCGTAGTTGTTATTTAGCACAAAGCGACCTACGAGCCTTAAGCCTAGCCACCGTTTCGGCTCAATCTCGGGAAAGATACTGAGACTTGTTAATAATGTGTTTAAGATAGAAGCCTGGAGTTGCTTTTCGATTACGAGATCAAGATTGAAACTAATTTAACCATACTCACAATAACAACTTTGCATTGTCGCTGTTTTCTTCACTCAACCATCATAATCTCCACTCTCCACCTGCCAATCCCTTCAAAATGACGGCTTTTCAAAATGGTAAAAAATCTTAATTAAAAAGCTACTTATCAAATGAAGCTTAAATTTTGCACAAATATAGTGTGATTTGTATCTAGTGAAATAATATACGAGGGAAGTTGTAACTAAAGGCGAATGTGATAAATCGATCGGAAACTATAATTCATTTTTGTTTTCACTAAGATTTCCTGTCAAAAGGCCAAATTTATAATTTCAACAAAAATAATTATTATTTTTGGAAAGAAAATTAATTTTAAAGGGAAAATCTGTGTCTAGAACATCTGTGCATATACGGCAGTTTGCAAGTAAAAACGTAAAAAGAGCTGAAGCTGCTGAAGCGTGATCAATTTTCACTCAATTTAGAAGTCCTTCTCTTCATGAACACAAAAGGCGGTAATCAAAATGACGAATAGGAAGATTGTAAAGTTAACTTTGATTTCAGTTAAGGGCGTTCACTATCCATATCTCCAAAATGCTTCATGTTACGTCTTGAAAAAATGTATTATGAGAAGAGTGGTCAAGAGTAATTGCCCGAAAATATTTTTAAGTTTCTAAATTCCCCGCAAGGAACCGCAGTTGATACAATGAACAATAAATTTCAAAAATTCTTCAAAAAATCCCAGAACTAGATATAACTGGTATTAGCTCATTGGAGAGCTGAGTTAATTTCCTATCACTTTGGTTCTAAACTTATTGTCATATCACCCTTAATAAGGAGATCTAATGACGATAAAGATTTAAACCGGTATATCTTCTGAGCTCCTTATCCCAATCGAATGAACTCAGGCTTATTTAAAATGATATTTCAAGCTGTTTTAGTATTCGGATGAGTAATGCTCCTTAGTTTTTGACAAATTAGTTAGATGACGCTGTTTGTAAAGATACAATTTGTTCCACTTTTATTAAAATTTTTAAATGGAAGGTTATACTTCTTTTACACAAGTTCTAAAAAGTAATAAAAGACGAAAGTTTTGGTAAAATCATCTCTAAGAGAAATCTCATTAGTTTAGCAAAAGATCTGGCTGTGTGCCTGGTACCTTTATCTGAAGAAAATTGCAACCAAGAACTAAATCGAATTATACAGCTAGCAGTTAATAACGGATATGAAACAGCTATTATACATAGATTAATTGACAAGAAAATCTTATAAAAACCAATTAAACTACCACCGCCCTAATCGATAAAATAAGTACTAAAGTATCTAAACAAATTTCTAGAAATGGGTTGAAAAATAGTTTCAGTTTAGATTCAGTAATTCAAGAAAATAATAAAAATAAAAGTATACATGCTAAATTATTGTTCGTGTTCCAAAATGTATATTGGTTAAACCGACTGACGTTTTGAAAAAATAATAAGAGAACATAAAACTAGCTACATGAAAAATTTAAATAATTAACATTATGCAAAGCATTTGCTAAATGAATCACACACACGTTTGATGATAATTTTATAATTCTTCACTCGGAAATTAACAAATTCACAACATCCGGATGATTACTTAACGTTCAGGTAGAACTGCATAATTCTCCATTATTGAACATTTATTAATTTTGTTAATTTTTAAGTTCGCTAGTTTCATTGTTTTGTTTGGTAGGAAATGGACAGCCATTGGACAACTCACTAATCACATCAAAAATTGTTTTTAAAAGAAACTATAAGTACAGCCTTCATTTTTAGACTTAGAAAAGGCTTTTAACTGTGTGTCCCATGACCTTCTTATAAGGAAACTGGATAGGTATGGCTTTGGCAGTCTGACTATTATGCTAATGCGCTCTTACTTAGATGGTCACAGGTAGGGGACACTCATTTGGATGTATGATCTTGGTTTCTGGCCAACAGACTCAGTGTTAACGAATCCAAATTAAACACGTTATATTTTACTTTGCAGCACTTAGTTGACAGATGAGAGCCTGTCGGGTTTCTTAGAATCTACCTGGACACGGGGTTAACCTGGGCTCATGCCAATCATCTGACAGCTAAATTACACAGGAATATATACCTGCTTAGGAATCTCAAGGGTGGGTGCTGTCTCTGAGAGTGTTCTTTTGTCAGCCTACTATGCATATATTCATTCTAATATTGGCTGTGCCCTCCTGTTGGGGATAAACTGCACATTTCCATAAAGTTATGTAATTTGAAATATCGGGAATCTTACAGGGCTTCTTTTATCAAGAATGGCATACTTACATTGCCAAGTATGTATGTGTTTGCATGTGTCATTTATGTGAAGGAAAACAAGGGAAATCTAGCATTGAGCTATAGCAAGACGACCAGAGCCAGAAATGGGAGAAATCCTTATAGGCTAAAGTTTTCAAATAAGTTACTTAAACATATTAGGTTATTATTAATAAAAGAATTTAAACTTAGAGTGAAGCAATATCTGAACGATAGAGCCTTCCACACTATTAGTCAGTTTTTGTGCAGTGACTGCTGTTCTGATATGTTCTTGTCAAAAGACTTATGAAATATCCTCCGGCTGATCTCGACATGTTTTTGTTATGACTTATTTGCGTTTTTAATTTCGTTGACTCTTATATATTTTTGATGTCAAGATTTTTTTTAAAGACTTTTTAAAATATTATGTTTTTCAATGTACTTTTTGATGTCATGACTTGTATTCTCGGTTTGTCAATAATTTTTTTTATTACTATGCAGGTTTTGTATCAATATTATTTATTTTTTACTAATATCTGACTTGTGGAAATACTATTTTTGCATGTACAGATATCAATAAATATTTGAATTGGAATATAAATAAGGCATTGTAATAGAATTGTAGTCTGTAAAATCCATTCTAAGTAGCGACATTATGTGGCGGAATAATAACCATGCTGTAGTGAAAAATCTACACTTATACGTTTTATTTAGTGTATAATGTATTTTCATCAAGTATCGGCCCAAACTCATTTGAATTTATATAAAAGGAACTCTGTACGTATACCAAATCAAAACATTAAACAAAAGTAGGCTATTTCTACACACCATTCAAACCTATAACCTTCTGTCTTAGTAATTAAACAGGAATGATCTCCAATCCTTATCACCTTTGTAGCGGAAACCAAAGGAGCGCTTATGCAAATGGAGGGCCCCGTTTTGCGGTGCGTCTCGGTGATCGGCGCTCGTCTCGCGAATCTGAGACGCAGCCAAGCGTTCCGGAACCGGCTTTCTTCTCCTATTGATTTTCCCCAACGTTTGCCGCCCCTCATGGGGGTGGCGGGCGCCCGCTATGTCCTCCAGAATCCACCCCTGAACGCTTTCTTTGCCGCCATACCGCACCGTGCACCTTTCGATTCAAAAAGGACGGGATTTTTTCCTTTCGTTATTTCGGAGATATTCTCCAACAATGTTGAATGTTCATAATTTATTTCAGATGAATATACCAGCTTAATAACAATAGCTATAGCTAATAAAGAGTTGCAAACTCTTTTTTGAACTTGAAATATTAGAAATGTCAACATAAAATAAGCAGTGTTGAATTTCTTTCTTTTTTTTTTATTACCTCTTTAGATCAGATATCCAAAATACTTAAGTAATATTGTTTTAAGAGACATTTAAAGATCTCCAAATAAAATCATTGCTGGTCCTAAAAGGTATTAAATACAAAAGTTGTTTGAAAAAAAAAAAAAAAAAATATATATATATATATATATATATATATATATATATATATATATATATATATATATATATATATATATATATATATATATATATATTAAAATCTAGTTTAATTTTATTTTTATGTATACTTACTACCATCCTTTATCTTTCCTAAATTATATTAGAATATATAGCACGCAAATACATAGCTTTCTAGTTATAGACAACTAAATTTGCCATTTTTCGCACTTTGGGGTGATATAAATAAAAGTTAGTTTTTCTCCTCTCAGTTTTTCATAATCCAGTAATACGAACAATACTAAAGTATATCTCAACTGTTTTCATTTAACAGAAATATTAGTTTTTGAGATAAGTTAAAAAGTAATATTACTTGGGCTGCCCTATACCCCAGTATATATCTACGTTATATATATATATATATATATATATATATATACATATATGTATATACATATATATATATATATATATATATATATATAAATATATATATAAAGTGAATTTTGTGTGGATTACGTAAAAAGTTAGTTTCTACAACCTATTCCGGCAGCTTTATCCTGATACTAAATAAAATATGCCAGTTCCTAAATTTTTATAAACTGGTTTTTTCTTAATAATGTGTTTTAAATTTGATCTTTTATGAATAGTTAGATTTCCATTCTTTTGATTTAACATATGTATATAATAGATATTTAGTTTCTGTATTATTTTTATTGCAAAAAAAATACTTAAATTCGTATTCTTATATACAGGGTGTCCCATTTAACATTTAACATGGAAGTCGGTTATTTTTTAAGGGATCCTTATAATTTTGGGTTTGAATCTGGAAATTTAAGAGGCACACGTTTTCTTTGAGTTTAAATTGCTATATCTCATTGTTGTACGATTTTATGAAGAAATTAAATTTCAAAAATAAACTCTCGTAGGAAAGAATTTATTTCAAATCTAATATCAGCCGTAGATTATATACAACTGGGAACATGTAAATGTTAATTTTGGTAATGATATGACAAAAAGACATTTCGAGCTCACTACAATAAACTATAATACAATAACAATAAAACTACAATAACAATTCTTCTCAAACCGCTTGACGTAAAAAGCTGAATTTTGGCATGCAGGTTGATTGTAGGATGTGGAGGTTCGTTAAATAGGGATTATTCAAAAAATCAAATTTCAAGGTGGTGAAACCGCCCCTTAAATATTACAATATTTTTTATTTAAAAAACGGTTAGTTTTTCAAAAAATCCCCAACAAAGTCGCGGGTACTCGCTAGTAGTCATTTAAACCCGGGAAAAACAACTGGACATAATCACACCAAAAACGAAGAGAATGTGTTAAAAAAACGGAGATATCGGCCTGTTTCCATATTAACTGGAACACCCTGTATATTGGCTTTTTTCTTGTTTGCCGTCATTTTTATACCACTAGAAGTGAAAACTGTATTAAATTAATGTTAATATTTATAGATGCAATACACTTTAAAAATAGATTTTTTTTTGATTTTCCTTAAACAAGGTTTGAGTGCAATATACAGTTTTGTCATTAAAATTAACAAAATGGTGGGTACTCGAAGGTGAGAGGTCCCCCTGCCAGTATTTTAACATGAAACTTACGAATCAAATAGCTATCTAAAATAATTATGCTTCTGACACAAAACATATTACAAATATTTAAAATAAGAGCTGGCGCACTATATAAAAAAAAGTCAATTATATTGACTTTTTTGACCGATTCCAGATTAGATTCCAAATTTTTTATTAAAAAGTCGTATTAGTTGGTTATTTTATCACTTCACACTTTAGGACTATATCTTAAATGACATACAATTTAGCTTTCAATTTTTTGCCTCATATACAATTGCCTATTCTTCCAGGCCACTTAAACAATGTTCGTATTTGCATCTGACACCTTCTATAAGCCATCTAATGGATCCCCAAATTCAATCCCCGTAATTGAACACCTTCCTTCCGTGTGTAAGTCACGCAGACACTTAGCCGAATCCCTTTCTTTCGCCCTTCCGATTCTGCACCCCCCGCTGACTTTTTCAAGTGTCCCATAAACATTTTAATGAACTACCTCTTCTTGTATAGAATCCAAAGTCTATTTTAATAGACTTCACATTATACAGTTCCTCTATTGTTGTGTACCTCGGTGACATTGATACAGCTGCTGTCCTGGCTATAAGTCAGTGGCGTGGATAAAATATTTATAACTGATTTTGATCAGTGCGGTTCTGATTTTTTTCTTTTTATAATTTTTATTTATAATTTTGAAATATCCCGTGATATTTTCTATTAACATCTCTGCAGCAGTATTATTTCAGCTTTAATGACGCTTGGGGATTAAAAGTTCTGTTTCATGGTTTACCAACTCAGTTTCTTAAAGCAATATTTAACATTTTTCTCTGACTGAAGAAATTTTACGTATGTAGTAATAGCGTGTTGAAACTTTCAAATAGCCAGGATGTATAATTACAAGTAACACAGTAACAATACTACAAACTCAACGCAAAATACTTTTTGAAAATTAACGTATCTAGCTATTCCAATTAATAGTTTTAAGTTAAGTTTGTCTTTTATAAGAGATGTGTGAACTATTGACTATGTTTTTATTTCAGGTATTGTATTAGTATTAAAAATACATCATGAGTATGACTTATATAGTAATGAAATAGAAATATATCATATTTTTAAGCTAAAAGCTCCTCATATTAAAACCGCTTTTTTTTAAACTTTAAACATTATTAATAATGAAGCTACAAAAGTTAAAAAACAGAAATAGAAATTCTCAATTTATTTATGAACATTTTTAGAATAATTTTAAATTACTCATATGTTTAAAGACATAAAATTGGTCTCTATCTAAATGATTTGGCAAAAACTTTAACATAATTAATTTTAAATTTTTTTGTAAACTTCCATATCTTTACTCTTAAAAATACTGGTTATTTCTAAGTTTATTTATATTTATTTAAACTGTACTAGTATCTAACCCCTTTAGATATACTTACCTGTGTCACAGATGTGTACCTATGATCTTACAATCTTCCTGCTCCATTATGGTCTTAATCTTAATAGTAAAAGTCATATTTACAATACAATAAAACTTTATTTTTTTAATTATTTTTAAGCAAACTGCCCTGTTTAGTTCACTATTCACTGTAAAAAGGCGTAGCATAAAATATAGAAATACTTATTACCTCATTTTCAGATCAATGATCGGTATTTCCATATCTTTTTTCTCTAGATTTTTATCACATTATTTTTAATAATGTGTATTTAAAATTTTAGTTTGATAGAAATTAGGCTAGCTTAGATTACATCTCAGAAATAATTGCAAGAATTATTAGAAAAAAAATGAATGTGTCAAGAACTATTATATAGTAGAAAAATTATTTTTTTGGGACGACCGCTAAAGCACATTGAAATTTGGCCAACTATAGACACGTGTTTCTGACTTAATGTGATTTAGCGATCGTCTCAAAAAAATCCTTTTTCTACTATATAATAGTTCCTTGCCGCGCTACTTTTTTTCTATTTTCGATCTAATTACTATTGGGTCCTGTAGATGATTGTGTACCGGCTTACCTCGCGATTACTTTCCGGCTGCCATTTTTTTATTTCGCTATCGATATTAACGAAATTTGGTAGGGTTATTACTCTAACAAAACGTCATTTTTACGAATCTATGACTAGCTAGCTGGAAAAACTGAAATGGAAGCATATCACTTTCATAACAGTAGTATTTCATTATGAAACGTTTCTCCATTTTCGTTCAAACATTTTTGTTTCATTAGGTAGGTAAAAGATTTTTTTAGGTCTAGCAAGCCATGAAAGCTAAATAGAATTGAAGACCGAAAATAAAACAATTAAATTTTAGAGTATTTAGAGAAAAAAGTATTTTTTGCCGTAAACTAATAAATTCACGTGTTCCATTAAACTAATAACTGCTGTTGCTCGAGCTAAATGATTTGTTATTTTATTTTAATATCCATTCCAATATTAGTGGCAGCCAACTTAAGCCAAGGAGAAATAGTGTTTTCACCGATAGGGCAATTTTTAAACCACCCTTTGGAATTAGGGCTATTCCAGCTGGGATTGGGTATAAGGAATAAATGATCAGTTGTTATAAAGCTGTCTCTTTTTTCCATAAGTTTTTTGAGAAGACGTAGCTGGCAACTTTCTGAATTATCATTATTTAAGACAAGCTAATAAATTCACGTGTCCCATTAAACTTATTAAAGTAACCCCTGTCCTTTAGATATTTACCAACCATATAAATTATTATGTGACGATCTCTATCAAAAAAGTTTGCAAAGATAAGATTAAGTTAGTATTTTTCTAAAAGAAGGAAAAGTACGTAGGATGATCATGGCATTCTAGATGAAAAAGGAAAATTTAATTTGAAAATTTGCACCAAATTCGGTTTAAAAATGGCGCACTCGGACGTAAAACGTTCTGCAGAATCCGAAAAATCAAAAATATACAGGGTGTTCCATTTAAAAATGAAAAGTTGAGATCAACTTTTCATAGATGCATAAAAATTACGATTTGGTAGAGTAATAGCTCTACCAAGTTTCGTTAATATCTATAGCGAAATAAAAAAATGGCAACCGGAAAGTAATCTCGTGGTCACCCGGTGTATATATATATATATATATATATATATATATATATATATATATATATATATATATATATATATATATATATATATATATATATATATATATACATATATATTGTGCTTTTGCCCTACACGTAGCTCGCTAGTCTATGGCGGCCTGATGAGCTCTAATAAAAGCGAAATCGCGATCGTTGTTTCACAAAAATGGATTATTGTAGCTGCTGTGATGCAGAACTTGTTCCAAACAAGGATCATATCCATGTTATGACGTTGGCGTACGTGGAATAAGGATATACTATCATTTAATGCTCCCAACGAAAGCCAGGAATCACAGTGTGATTCAATGCCGGTCGTGGTATTAGCCAGCGAAGTAGTTTTTTTTGGTGATTCCATTTTGTGCCTTTGCCTTACACGGGCTAATAAGATCGAAATCGCGATCGTCGTTTGACAAAAATTGATCAGTGTGGCTGCTGTGATACAGAACATATTCCAAACAAGGATCATATCCTTGTTATGACATTGGTGTGCGTGGAATAAAAATCATATAAAGTACACCACACAGATCTAAAACATCGACGAAAGGGGGAGGTATGTCAAAGGCAGGCCGTTTCCACATATATATATATATATATATATATATATATATATATATATATATATATATATATATATATATATATATATATATATATATATATATATATATATATATATATATATATATATATATATATATATTTATATGTATATAAATATAGTTGTAGCCAACCGCGAATGCTCATTGCACCGTTTCCATAGTTACTCACATTCTTTTCACAGACTCAGATTCATGAGCCAAATTTTATATATATATATATAGAGACTCAGCCTCTATTCGGACGCGAGAAGGAAAACTTTGAAAATGCCAAATGTGATTTTGGCGAAACGTCAGCAAAATTGTTCTTTTCAGAACGATCGTAGTGAACGAATGTACACCCGGAATGAAAACACATATATATATATATATATATATATATATATATATATATATATATATATATGTTGATTCTTAATCCTTCACGGATGGAAAAATGCGATGTGTTTTCATTCCGGGTGTACATCCGTTCATTCCTGTCGTTCTGAAAAGAATAGTTTTGCTGACGTTTCGCCAAAATCACATTTGGCATTTCCGAACCTTTCTTTCTCGCGTCCGAATAGAGTCTCTACTCGGTTAATATAAATATTATTAAGTAAAAAAATTCTATTAGCGTTTTGTTTATGTACCACATAAAAATGTAATAAACAAGGCTTTATACAACAATTTCGTAATTTTCTTAAAACGTTTTCTAAAGTTCAATTTTATTACAATGCAATCTAAATTTAATGGTAAAAATATGATCGTGAAGTAACTGGGACAGAAAAAAAATTTAGTATTATTATTTTGCTAAATTATGTTCTTTTACTTTATTTTCAAATTGTGAATCAACACTTAAATGTATTTTACAAGTTATGTTTCTCTATGTACTCTGCGTCAATGTACATATTTAAGCAGATACACTGAAAATAAGGTATTTTATTATTTTCAACAATTACACATTTGTTTCATATTATAGACTTTTTAGTCTCCGCTCCGCTCCGTGCCAATTTACATCTCTATATCAATTCCTACATCACAGGGCGATCCCAACCCACGGTAGTGGCAGCAAATATTTGCCGTATTGAAGTGTCAACTATTGTTGTTCCTCCATTGTTTGGCCGTTAGATTTGTTGCCCGAAACTGCTTATGACAACATACTGTAGTGGAATAGTGAGAGGGGATTTCGGAGAATTTCAGGGGATTACTAACCTAATCTTGTTTAAATAGAACCTTTGAATTCAGAAGTGGGATCGTAATGGAGGTTTAATTTTAATTGGGGCTTACGTTCTTGTGTAAAGTAAGGAAGTGATAATTTTGTGAGTTCTGTTAGTTTTGCTTTTAATCGACCTAAATTTGAGTACTACTAGTAACTACTAGTAAATGTTCTTATAACCAATTTTTTTTTCTCAGCAATATATTGATGGGTTCTTAACAAAACGTCGAAAGTACCAAAGTCGAGTTTTACAGCGACCGATTTTTACTTTCCTTGTAAGAAGGAACTATTCTAATCGTAAAAAAATCACCCTCTGAGATTTTTGAAATTTTTTTTCGTTTTCGGGTCCCTGGATCCCGAAAAACCTATTCTCCAATTCCCTTTAGTTTGTCGGTCTGTCCCTTTGTCTGCACGCATAACTCAAAAACAACTTATCCGATCAGGTTCAAATTTTAATAAAAATTTCATATCACCATTTTGTAACCAATCGGATATTGTTATTCTAACTCGTTACCATAGTAACCAACAAAAAAACTCAGTACTATGTTTTTGTTTCCAATAGTTTAGTTCTATAATAGTACTAAGTCAATCAGTAAAAATTAAAATATCCTGTCATTAAAATGTATTTATTCTTCATTACAATAATCATATTAAACCTACAATAAGCAAAAATTCACAATATTATTAGAACTTGTTATTAGTAATGTTGAATAGACAATTGTTATAAATAACCATAGGATTGTGATGGATAGAATTATCATTTTTCTTAATGTTGGTTTCTTGAATATTCTGTCTCATTGTCTCAATAATTTGTTGGTGATGTTGAGTATCAATCTGCAAATATGGTTTGATAGACTGACTGCTGCTGTGCCCTGTGATTTTAATCAGTTCTTGTTCTCCAATTCCAGTTTTCACCAAACTAATAACTGCTGTTGCTCGAGCTAAATGATTTGTTATTTTATTTTAATATCCATTCCAATATTAGTGGCAGCCCACTTAAGCCAACGAGAAATAGTGTTTTCACCGATAGGGCAATTTTTAAACCACCCTTTGGAATTAGGGCTATTCCAGCTGGGATTGGGTATAAGGAATAAATGATCAGTTGTTATAAAGCTGTCTCTTTTTCCATAAGTTTTTTGAGAAGACGTAGCTGGCAACTTTCTGAATTATCATTATTTAAGACAAGCCACTTACTTCTGCCAGCTTCTTCAATCCACTTTGAGTAGTTTTCGAAAATACAGGATTGTATTGAATGCGGTTTGTATTCCATATCATGACTGTCTCCTCGATGAAATATTTCACAAGAGCCGCACTACCTTCTTACCGTCTCTATGCAAATTCTCGTGCCGCAATGAAAAAGAACCTTCGTTGTTTCGTTTTTCTAAGTTTCGATTATTTTCTTGTACTTATCAGATAATGAACTTGCTTTTCTCTTCAATGGATCTTTTTGTAAACTCCGTCGTTTGGCACCTCGTGCTGCTCTTGCTCCTGATAATTCAATATCGACAAAGGGATCGAATTTGACACCAAACTTGGCAAAGTACCTCTCCTGCAACTGCTTCGCAGTAGAGTTCCACATTACTTTCACGACACTTTCTTTATAATCACTTCCGTGTTTTCTTTTCATATTGAAACCTCCAGTCTTCTAATATTTCACTTAATTTCGCAGCATTCGACAGCATTTCATTTTCGATGTTGTAAAATTTCTCATCACAAACTTCAGAAAACTGCCCTCAAATACTCTCTTTAGATCTTTTTGTATCACTCGGTGTTAATTCTTCCACTTCTCTTCATTAGTAGTTTCAGTTCCAAAACAAGACATTGTGTTACTCAAAACGAATCATCAATACTAATAAATCATTTTTAACAACAATGTCAACCTGACGACATTTTTGACATAAAGGGTGGTCCAGACTTATCGAATGACTTGTCGAATCAGACAAATTGTATCAAGTAAAACGGAGCGTATGATTTTAGTCATGTAAAACGTACATTTTGTATTCCATACGCTCCGTTTTTTCTTGAAACGACTTATTTGTTTCGACAAATTCTTCGATAAGACGTTTTTGAAAATTATTTTCGAAAAAAATTCGTGACTTCGAAAAAATGTTCGCTAATATTCAATAATTCAAGCACTAGGGAGATTATAAGTGAATATGTTTAGTGAGGACTTGAACTATAAATTTTTAGGTATTCTAGCATGATACATCGCTAAATCTCCCTTTTGTTGAATGTTCTGATTGCAATTTAAAGCACGTGGCCGAACTAAATATCTCATAAACAACAAAGGCGGACTACAAGTTGGTTAACCGAAAGACAGCGTATATATCATAGGTCTGTCTCGTGTAGTTTGGGCTCCGAGGTACAATACTTTACTTCGATTTATTTCTGCTAGATGCTATTAAACGTCGAAAAGAGCTCGCATTTTTAAAATTTCGTCGGAATATTGAACAATAAGATAGTTATATGGTAATTGGTCTACAACCGTTCCTACTTTTGTAATAATTTTTAAATTACGAAGTTAGTCATGTAACTATATTTATTTAGGCAATGGTGACATAATTTTCTTGGGTAGCAAAGGAACGATTTTGATGTTAAAACCGAATAATAAACTCCTACTTTTCAAAGTTTTCATAGTATTGAAAGCTGAATAAAACAGTTGGTAAAGTTGCTGATGAAAACAGATGAGGTAACGTTTTGAGGTGCTTTAAACTTAATGATTTTGTTACTTGTCCGTTTTATATTTTAGTGAATTATTTTACACAAATAAATAATTTTGTAACAATTTAAATCAATTATTTAGGCATTCGCAATAATATCAAATACGACTGACTGGCCTAAAACTACTTTTAAGCTGATTAATGTAAATAGGTAAAAAATTAGCGTTAGGTAATATTTTTTCTTTTTATTCTTGTCAGTGTAATTTAGTTTTGCTTTTTGTTTTATTTTTTATTTTGCTATCCAAGATAATTTAAGTAAGACCTATAACTTCCTATATAAAGATTTAATGCCAAATATGTTTGGTTCATTTTGAGCCGGGAGAGTAGCTAAGGAGCGAGTTTTCCCAGTACAAACGCGTTAGTATTTTAGTTATTAGCAGCTTATCTGATCTGATTAATTTAAATCTAAGTTTCTTTCATTTTCACTATACCTGGTGTTCTAGGTGGAATCAACTGAGCATTTGCTCAGAAACGTTATAGTAAGTTGGTGCTGGTTATTTCTGCATAACATACATTTTTTGGAAAGTCTACTTTCACCGGCAACAGCGTTTCTATGAAAAAAAGTATATTGAATTGAAAGCCTTATATAAAAGGGTACAAATAAACAATGAAAAACATTTTTTTCAGATTTGTTGTTTCACAATAAATAAAAAATTAAATAAATAATTAAAATACTTTTTGTTAACTAGCTAAATCAGTCTTGTTCATTTTATCACCACCGTTGTTCCAAACAATTTTAAGGCTTCTTTATCCTTTGAAACACTAAATCTTGATTAAACTCTCGTACTACAAATTAACTCTAACACCTCCACACTTTTATTTTCCGAGAATCTGTTCGCAAACCAAACTTGAATTCATCAGTTAAAAAAATTACGCCCCCATTCCTGTTCTTGCCTAAATTGATGTTATTGAGCTCTTTCTAATCCCCGAGTTCTATTTTCACGGGTTAATACTAATAACAATAGGGCTGATTATTGACAACACTCGATTCTCTTCGATTGAATTATATTTCGATGAATCGATATTTTGATTAGTCAAGTTTTCGGTTATTCGATATTTCCGTTTAATAAAATCGGAAACAATCGAATCTTTCCGTAATCGATTAATCGTTTTGTTTTAAGATATTGTTATCAATTATTCCATTTTTTAAGAAGTTGTTATCGATTATTTGATTATTTCTTATATCGATTAGTTATTTTGTTTATTAAAATATGTTTACCATAAAATCGACATTTTTGTCATTTAAAAAGTCAATATTTAAATATTATCCTTTTTATTCAAATATATTGGATTCCTACCAAATTTTACTAGTTTCTACCTATTGATTTTGGGCATAATTTAAAACAAATTCAATAAGTAGTTTTTACATTGACACATGGTATGTTGAAGTCGCATCAGTTTATCCTTGTATCAATAATTTTTCTCCAAAATTTACAGTCAACTAAATAAGACGATTTTTTTACGTTAATTTTTTAACATATTATTTGGCCGCCATTTTGTTCCGCTATCTGGAATTCGTAACACAACTTTACCAGCTTACCTCTATATCTCACTTAATGTATGAACAAAATTTGAAATGAATCTAATAAGTAGTATGTTTTCAGACTGGTTTTTTAAATATTTTATTAGACCGCCATTTTATTTTGGCCAAATGTTATCAGTTCATTCTTATGCAATTTGAGGTAAATTGGATAATTAGATTTTTAGTAACAATTTTTTAACCTTTCATTAGGCCGCCATTTTGTTCCGAGATATTGGAGTTTTATCAAAATATTACCGGGTCACTCCCATATGAGCCTTAATTTTTGTCCAAAATTTGAAGTAAATCTGAAGAGTAGTTTTTAAACTATTCCGCGAACTGGCAGACAGACAGACAAACCGACAGATGGACCGAAGGAATTAATAAAACATATTTGTTGGCTTCTAGGGAAGCTAAAACGCGAAGATATGTAAAACCTGACAGAGTGATTATTAAGATTACAAAGATTTTATTTGGCTGCCATTTTGTTCCGCCATCTTTAATTAATGCCACAGTTTTACTAGTCTCTATACTACAATTAGTTATGGCACATAATTTGAAATCAGTTCATTAAGTAGTTTTTTCAGGCTGCATGTTTAAATATTTTATTAAACTGCCATTTTGTTCCGCCATCTTGGATTCATATCAAAATTTTATTCCTACATAATACTTTTTTACAAAATTTGAGATATACTGCATAATTATTTTTTTTTAGTAATAAGTTCATTAACGTTTTACTAGGCTGCCATCTTACTTTAAAATTTGACGTCAATCTGACGAGTAGTTTTTAAGCTATGCCGCCAACTGACAGACAGACAGACAAACCGTCAGTTGGACCGACCGACTTGATAAAACATATTTTTGGCATCTAGGAACGCCAAAACGCGAATATATGTAAATACTGAGAGGGTGATTTTTTCAAATTACAAAAATTTTATTTGGCCGCCTGCGATATCTTGAATTAGTACCACACTTTTACTAGTTCATCTCTATAGTACAATTAGTTATAGCACACAATTTGAAATCAGTTCATGAAGTAGTTTTTTCAGGCTGAATTTTTAAATATTTTATCAAGCCGCCATTTTGTTCCGCTATCTTGGATTCACACCAAAATTTTATCAGTTGATTCCTAATAATACTTGATTTTTGTGCACAATTTGAGATAAATTGGATAAGCACTTTCTTAGTAATAATGTTTTTAACATGTCACTAGGCCGCCATTTTATTTTTGTGTATTGGATTACTAAAATTTTACCAGGTCATCCCTATATGACCCTTAATTTTTAAACAAAATTTGAAGTCAATCCGCTAAATAGTTTTTTAGCTATGCCGCGAACAGACAAACCGACAGACCGACAGACCGACAGCCAGACAGACAGACCGACGGAATCGAGAAAACATGTTTTTCGTCATCTAGGGACCGTGAAACGTAAAGATCTCAAATACCTCGAAGGGTGATTTTTTCACGATTACAATACTTCCCGTTTATGAGGGAAGTGATAATAAATAGAAAGTTTTTGAACAAGTCCGTTTACATATAATTTTTTGAGGTTGCCAAGTAATTTCTAATTTAGATTTGTTCATTAAAAATTTCTTGTGATTTCCTCTCTAAATTTGTTGACTTTAAGTAATGCTTGATAAATCGAAAGCAAAAGTAAACGACAGCATAAGATTGACCTAAAAGGCCCCTTGCAAAGAAAATACATCCGCTTGCCTTTAACACTTTTGAATCCGTTCAAAAGTTTGTTTATGAATGCAACTATATCGTCAAATTTTAACTATATAGTTATTTATCAAATCCAAGAAGACAATCTCATGAAATTGTTACTTTTCTGTTAACTTATAAAATAAGTATTTACCATTCTAAAAATAAAATAATCAATCGCAGATGTTCATACCACCTTGTATCATAAGAACAGCCCATAGCTATGCTTCCATACTAAAATGGTCTTCTCATATCGATTAGATTAAAAGCGCCATAGGATATTTGACTAATATGCAGATAGAACAAATAGAGTTCTCAATAATTTCCGCTTTTTAAACAATCACTTTCTTCTTTTCAGGATTGTGAGGAACAAAGCCGCAGAAAAAGCGAAACATGCCCACCAAATCGCCACCAGTGTCGGTTCGTCGTCGTCACCGGGCGGGCCAGTATCTGTGATTGCGCACGCGCCTTCGACGCAGCTGAGCGAACCTAGATCAGGAGCGTACAGCATAAACGGGATTTTAGGACTGCAACACGACCCCAACGGAAATAGTATAAAGAGGAAAAGGATAGACGATCATGGTGAGTTTGAGTATTTGTATTAATCATTAATTTAAGGGTGTCATTATTTGAAACTCGCAAGTGAGATCTAAATTTGTTAAAATGTATGAAATAATTTCATCTTTTTAGCAAGATTTGAATTATTAGAATTACAAAATGTGAACTTATTCCAATTTTATGTCATCTAATCAAAATTTCTTTTAAACAACAAATTTTTCCGAACAATTTAAAAATTGCCAAAGTTTTCCCTGTTTTTAAAAATGACCTTAAAATTGATCCAAATAACTACAGGCCTATATCTGTCTTGCCAGTTTTTTCAAAAATAATTAAGAGATTTATCTACGATAAAGTTGAAGAATTTTTAGAAAATAAAAATGTCTTGTTTTTTTATCAATACGGCTTTTTCGGAAATCCAAAGGCACTGAGGTAGCAACAATTGATTTAGTAACAAAAATTCAACTTGCATTAGATGAACACGAACAATGTTGCCTATTGTCCTTAGATTTGTGTAAAGCTTTTGACACTGTAGACCATAAAATATTACTTAAAAACTTGTTTCACATCGGTATAAGAGGTACAATATATAATTGGTTCCAAAATTATTTGTTGAACCGAAATCAGTGTGTTCAGATTGGCAAAAATAAGAGTAGTTATCAAAAATTTTATGTGGTGTGCCTCAGGGAGCTATTTTGACGTCAACTTTATTTTTAATATATACAAATTCTATATTTCTATTACATTTAGAAGGATCCATTAAATTATTTGCAGAGGATACCAGCCTTGTCTATATTTCAGATAATTTTGAAAAAATAAATGTTATCATTAATAAAGACCTAAATTTAATTACTAATGGGTTACACGCACAAAAATTAACTTTACACTTTCAGAAATCCTCTTCATCATATATATATATATATATATATATATATATATATATATATATATATATATATATATATCGAATATTATTCAAAATACAAATATTCCGCCGATATTTTATTCTAATAATCAAATTAATTATTCAAAGTATATTACATTTTTAGGCTTATATATATAGATGAACATTTAGCTTGGAAGCGACATATAGAATATTTAAGAGTACAAATTTCTCCGATAATTAGAATTTTGTTTAAAATTCGCAATTATATTTCTCTTAATTGCTTTTATTTATTCAAAATTACAGTATTTAATGTCAGTGTGAGGCGCTACCATTCACTACATCTGGAGCCGACCATTAATCTATATCAGCTTAAAAATCTTTTAAACATTTCTATGATGTATAAAACTAAATTGTGTATTTTAATTAGAATTAGAAATAATAACATTCATAACCATAATACAAGACAAACTGATTGTTTCTCCATCATAAAATTTAAAAGTAATTTTGGCAAATAATGTATATTACACAGTGGGGTTAATTATTACAATAATCTACCAAAACGATTAAAAAAATTTTAAAAATAATAAAAAAAAATATTTTTTTAATGTTTACAGTTTTTGATTTATTTGTAATTTATAATAGTGTTTATACGTTTCTATGTTTTATATTAATTATTAATTAGTTCCCTTTAATATTTACAGATTTTAATTTATTTGTAATTTATAATAATGTTTACTTTTACATTTATATGTTTTTATATTAATTGTTAATTAGTTCCATACAATCAACAATGTTGTTTCTCGGGAATAAATGATTGATTAATAATAAGAAAAACGATTAAAATTCCAAGTTCGTTTTTATATCAATGGCCGATGAAAATATATTGACTGTCTTAAATATTTTAATTAATAAGGCTTATGCCGCCGTAGAGGTAGAAATCCTTAGAATATAAAAAATGTATTACGAAAAGTCAGTCATTAAAGTTACATTGCCAAATGACATCCTGCAAAGGCAAATTTGCACATAAAAAAGTAAACCTCTAAAATTTATAAATTTAAGTTACTTAAAGAACATTAGGTATAATGTTATGATTATTCAACCCATATCCTAACGGCAGAAAAAATCATTTTTCTCTATTTCAAAGGAAAAATATTCACCCAAATAAAAGTATACATTTAATATACGCAACACCCCCAATGTAATTTAAAGTAATAACAACGTGCTAACACTAGTGATTATCCAAAACACTTTTTGATTTCCCAGCGGGGTAAAATGAATTGCTGTAAGCCCTGCATACAGCGCATTGTGTGTGTTTCACCCTCCCAATTGACATTTAAGAGTTTGCTCTTTTTAGGCTCCCCGGGTGCCAATTTCAATCCCGACTGAAATCGAGGGCTCCTTAGCTTCAAAAAAGTTTGATACAAAATCCGTTAATTTAATTTTTTTGTAGATTATTTATTAATGAAAAATTATTTTTTAATCACATTTTATTATTAGGCAGCGCGGTCACGTGGCACTAATTTCTGGAATTCTGATTTTTAAAAAATAAATTCGGTAATCATTTGTGTATCAAAGTGTATGGTCCCGTAGATTGTAACGTTGTCTGCTTGGGTCCAGTTTCGTCTTTTCCGTTGAGATTTTGTCAAGGGTCACAAATTAAAACGAAAACACTCTTAAAATAATTATTAAATAAAACAAACGTTTTCGATTTTCACTTGTATTTTATCAAACATGACATATGTTTCGTTGGCACATGTTTGACAAAATAAAAGTGAAAATCGAAAACGTTTGTTTTATTTAATAATTATTAATATGGATTTTCATCAAGTAAAAGCCGAAACAATCAAGACTCTTAAAATAGTTGAAAAACGGAGTAAAATAGGTATTTATATTCCTCTAAAATTTACTGGATAGTCCCCAATACGTATATGTGTGACTCCAAAATCACAGAATACAAATTATTATAGTTTAGTTAACAATAAACAAATTACAACAGTGCCGAATTTTTCCACTAATTATTTATATATTATAATGAAATATTCAGAGCTGCGAAGTTAGGTCTGGGTGCTGGATAAAGAAAAAATAGAATGCAGAAAGCACTTTGTTTACCAGAAGATCACTTTTGGATTTCTAAGCTGTTGTTGTTCGAGTCTAAAAGAACTCAACTGGCATGGAATTTGCTTTTTGCTTAAGGGTACCCAAATAGCCAATAACTGCTACAGTAAGTTTTATCATCTACATTATATTCAATAATAGAATAATTTTATTAATAATTATCTGCAATGTCTCCATAACGAACAGCATTAGTTCAAAAGTTCTTAGAAACTAAAGGTATAAGGCTTAGCCTGTCAACTGTCCCGATTTAAATGCCATCAAATTTTGTTCATATTTAAAAAAAATATCGAAAATAAAGAAAACGCTACATGCACTTAAAAGAGAGGCTGCTGAATATTAAGATGCGATGATTCAAACTTAGGTAAGAATAAAGAGGTAGAAATACAACATATTAGATTTAATGCTTATTTATTAAAATTATTTCTGTCGTTTCTATTTGGCAAAAGTTTGCTCTTTGCAAACGTAATATTAAGACAAAAATTAAAATATCGTAAACTATGAAAGTATTAACAAAAGCAAAAATAACATGAAATTGAAGCTTTGCTCAAGGGTGAAAGTCATTTTATATATCGAATTATTAAAACACAAAGAAAATACGATTATAGTACTTTTTTCCACGGTGAATTGTGAAAAAAAAATCTCTAAAATGAGATCTAAAGGAAAATGACTTAAAAGGCACATAGTTGTTACCGTCAAAGCGGGTGACTTGATAACGATTTTGATATATGCGTCACTGTAAGACACATTGAATAAAAACTTGATTTACAAAAAAATATGGAAAACTTGCATATGGGTTGGGAGAATATATTCTTTGAAAAAAAGCTTTCATATTTCACTTAGTTTTCGAAAAAAAAAATATAAAACCGAAAATTTCAAGCCACCCGCAATACGGGTGTCTTGAAAAATTGCATTAAAAATGGTTTATACTGCAAGTAACCCATGCTAAAGGGAGTATTGAAATAAAATTCGGTTTTTTAAAAAATATATACATATAAATCCATTTTTTTTAGGTTTGTCTAACTTTTTTACAAAATGCTATAACAAAAATATTTTCTAAAATGTTTATAACTAAAACTGAAACTTCTTTGGTTATTTAAATCGGAAAACATTGTTAAACAAAATATCAGGTAACTATACCTATCTTAAAAACTAATCATATAACAATATATTTTTTAAACAAAAAATTTTAGTGCTCCCCTCCTTAATACTTCGGAATGCTCAATCTTCTTGATCACCTGATCTAAAGTGACATCGCTAATGTCTGGTTTAAGTGGAAAAATAAAGGCATCTTTGATTTTGTCAGAAGGCCTAAGAAATGAGCAATGTATAAATTCGTTGTCTACTTCCATTACTTTTGCCACATATCTTTGTTGCTTTTTCTTTAGTGTAGTAAACTGTACTAATATGAAGTCATCTTCTGCCAGGTTTTCTGTAGTGATCTGTGTCCTCTCGATTTTCTGTAAGTTATCTGAGTTAATATATCTCTTTTCTTTCACTGGATTAACAAAGCAGGGTAGCTCAATATCTTCAATTTCATCTGATCCTGTGTTTGACAATATATCTTCTTCCGACTCGATTATCCGTTCCCCTTCCGATTCTGAAGAGTTTGCATTTTGCTGATCTGTAACACTTTCTCCGGGCGCCACCACCAATTTTCTACGTTTGACACGTTTGGCTCTCGGTTCTTTAAATCGAGATTCCTTAAAAAGGGATTTTACTGATTCTGCAACCAACGATAGAATAATGTTCATACCGTCAGTCTCATTGTAGTCTGGGACTTTTACAAGTACCTTTTCTCGGTTAAGAGGGTATAACCCTGTGGCCTCAAAGCCAGATTTTATATTTTTTGCCACTGAGAGGGCAATCGATTTTATGGTTCTGTTCAGAATTCGTGGAAAATGATCTTTTTGTAACACTCCTGGATTTGAGATTTTCCATTTTTTTAACTCTTGTCGCCAGGCAATCTTAATTGGTCTGAAGCAGGACACATCAAGAGGCTGTGTTAAATGAGTGCTGTTTGCTGGTAAAAAAATGAATCTAATGTTTTCTTCTTTGCATTTTCTTATTACAGCCTCTGACAAATGACTTGCTAGGTTGTCCCCAATTATAGCTTTTGGGCCATCTAGACGTCTATAATAAGGAACAACGATCTTGAAAAACCAATCTTCAAACAAACTTTGGTCAAACCAGCCGGACTTGCTTCGGTTGTAAATACAACCTTCAGGGCCACTTTGAGTCCATGTGGACCACAAATTTTCGGATTTGTAGACTACGTATTGGGGCAACATAAGCCCAGCCGCTGTTACAGAGAACATGACTGAGTGGGCAGATTTAGTAGAATCACACACTTTTTCTGCATGTTTCATAGTTCTTCGTATAATAACCTTAGGTCTTCCAGGGTCGTCAACAAAATTTGTCTCGTCATAATTTATTAAGTTTTCTGGAGGCACGTCTTTGAGAGAAACTTCCAGTCTATCAAAATATTCACATAAAACATTTCTTGACACTCCGGCTCTCGATCTTTTTATATTTTCAGCTAAACGAACCTTTAATACATCTTTATGCCTTGTAAGAAAGTCGGCGCACCAATCTTTCCCAGGCATGTTATTGGAAAATTTGCTCACCTGTTTACCAGCTCGATCTAAGTAATTTTTAACTAACAATTTTATATCTTCTTTCTCATACGGATAACCCCAGTCTGCCGCTGTAACGATAGCTTCTACAATGGCTTTTTCTTCTGTAGAGTTTAAAACAGGTTGTCCCCCAAAGTTTTTCGGGTGTTTATTCTTTATCTTCCTCCATATAGTCACCAAAGGAATATTATAGGTTTCGGAAGCCTCGGAATATGACATCCCATGTCTAACTGCGGCTAGAGCACTTTCTAGCTGGTCATTTGTATAGTTCGCATAACGCCGCCCGCCAACTTTCTTTTTATATTTCTGTGGCATGATTTTTCAAGTCACCCTAAAAATGTATCTGAAGGTTAAAAAATATTAAAAAAAAAATGAAAACCTTAATATTTTAGCAAAACTATGATAAAGTCTTCAAAGAAACTATTTTTTCCATCTAATATTAAAAATGCATACCTTAGACTAGGTTCCAACTATGGCCCTCAAGTGAAAGTTCTAGCTATTCACAACTTTAACAATTTTTAACGAACAATTTGGCTTGTTCCTACGGCGCACTAGCTTGGAATGGCGCGACGAGTTTTAGCCTGAAAGTAAACATGAACCAAGGTCGAACGCGCGGCAGTGCCTAAACAGCGTGCTCCGGTTCTTTTGCGTATTAACTTAATTAAATGTCTAACCGTGCAGATTTTTTCCACTTCACCCTCCAAATTCAAGTCACCCACTTTGACGGTACTGTAATAAAAACTAAGATGAATTTACGAAACCAGACAACCAATGGCTGTATTAAATTTTATATTTGAACTTGGCATCTCTTCTTCTTAGTTTAGGGCAAGCCCTGTTATACCAACCTTTTACACCCTCTAGATGCCCATGGAACAATCTATCGGGCGGGCGTTCCTGAGGTCTCTGGTGTTTGGCAAGCAATTTTTGCGAGTCTATTTAATATCATTCTTTCCACATTTACGTTCCATTCGCGTCTTCTTTTCCTCGTCGATCAGACTTGGGGAGCTTGGCATTTCAATACTTCTATTAATAACTGTCTATTATTTGATCCTTTGAAAACGTACTTTTAATCCTTCATGCTGAACATCAAAGGATTCTCCTGATGTAATTAATCGCAAAAAACAATTGTTATCGGAGCACGACACAATCAAACGTTTTACTGTTGCACAACAACTATAAATAATCCAGACTCCCTAATTCCAACTATGAAATTGTCAAAATATAAATTTATAAATCTTACGGCTCCTGGTCACAAAGCCTGTGCTCACCAAGCGTGAAGGCTGCCAAAACGAACGCGCCATATGAAACTGTGTTCTCGAGTTGTCCCTTCGACTATCTGACAGACCTTTTTGAATTTTTATTACTGCTTAACATGATATATACGATTATCTCGCATATATCTTATTTAAGTTGCGACCTGGCATCTATATTAACGCGCTCGGCCAATACGGGATACAAGATTATATTGTTTTAATTTATGGTTGTAAAAAAACATATTTCGCTGTTTCTTATTTTTCATCACTACACATTATATATATATATATATATATATATATATATATATATATATATATATATATATATATATTAATTCGGTTTTGTTAATGTATACCCAACGCGTTTTGAAAGGTTCCACGCAAAATTTGACAGAATTTCGCAGTTATTTTTCTTGGTAACGAATCAAGATATATAGATGTATTTATTTTTACTTTTTACTTCCCTCGTGAAAGGAAAGTATTGTTATACTGTAAGATCTTTACGTTTTAGGATCCCTAGATGCCGAAAAACGTATTTTCTCAATTCTGTCGGTCTACCTGACTGTCGGTCTGTCTGTTCGCGGCATAGCTAAAAAACTACTTACCTGATTGACTTCAAATTTTGGCCAAAAATTAAGGGTCATATAGGGATGACCTGGTAACATTTTGGTAAAAATCCACTAGGGCAAAACAAAATAGGGGCCTAGTGAAATGTTTAAAAAAATATTACTAATTATCCGATTTATCTTAAATTTTTCAGAAAACGCAAGTGATAAAATTTTAGGATAAATCCAAGATTACTAGAAGGATACTATTTATTGGACATATTTCGAATTGTGTGCTATAACTAACTGTGGTATAGACATGAACTAATAAAATTGTGGATCTAATTCAAGATGGCGGAACAAAATGGCGGCCATATAGAATGTTTGTAATCCTGAAGAAATCACCCTTTCAAGTTTTCAAATATTTTTTAATATTTTATCAAGCCACCATTTTTTTTCGCCATCTTGGATTCGTACCAAAATTTTACTAATTGATTCCTACAAAATATTTGATTTTTGTGTAAAATTTAAGATAGATTGAACAGACAAACAAAAATCTTTTTTTGACTTTTTCGCAACTGAATAAAAATATTTAACTTTAAATTAATTGAAGCAAATATTTAATATAATTACATACGTCAACATGTAGACTAGTCTGTCTACGGAATGTTTCGATACATAATATAAACATTAAATAATAGCAATAATGTTTCTCTCTTACAATCGGCGCACTGATGAGTCCCGATAGGATGAAAATATTTGTACAACTACTATGTGTCTATAAAAACTTAAGGTAAATGATATAATTTCTTATGCTTCCTTAAATATTATTGTTTACATTATGTATCGAAACATTCCGTAGACAGACTAGTCTACATGTTGAGGTATGTAATTATATTAAATATTTGCTTCAATTAACTTAAAGTTAAATATTTTTATTCAGTTGCGAAAAAGCCAAAAAAAGATTTTTGTTTGTCTATCGAATCTATCTTAAATTTTACACAAAAATCAAGTATTTTGTAGAAATCAATTAGTAAAATTTTGTTACGAATCCAAGATGGCGAAACAAAAAGGCGGCTTGATAAAATATTTAAAAATTCAGCCTGAAGAAACTACTTAATAGATTGATTTTAAATTGTATGCTATAGCTAACTATGGTATAGAGATGGGCTAGTAAAATTGTGGTACTAACTCAAGATGGCGGAATAAAATGGCGGCCAAATGGAGTCCTTATAATCGTGAAAAAATCACCCTCTCGGGTTTTACATATCTTCACGTTTTAGCGTCCCTTCACCTTTTAGAAATTAAATATTTGTCAGTGTCCTGTTAATATGTAGCGTGTACGTGGATTTGGGTAAAGTTTGAACAACTTTTTTATTTGTAATTTTAGGCAATAAAGTTATTCTTGTCATGTCATTTTATATACACAGTATCAAATAAATACAAAAATATGAGTTTGCAAACCAAAAAATAAATAAATTCGAACTTTTCAACTCAGTCAACAAAATTAAGTTAAAAAGCTTTTAGAAGTATTTTGATAATAGACCTAGTTATTGAAAATATTAAATAGATTATTTCAAAAACTAAAACTATTTTCAAAAAACTTCTAAAAGCTTTTTGTCTTGTGTTTGCATACTTTTTAATCCTGTTGACTCAAAAGTTCGAATTTCAATTTTTTTTTGCAAACTCCTGTTTTTGTAATTATTTCGTACCTTGTATATAAAATAGTATTATTTTTTAAATAAGTCTTATTTTTCAGATATCCAAAATGTTTATGAAGAAAAACTTTTTCTCCTGAAATCACAAATAAACAATTTGTTCATATGTTACTCATTTTTGACTTATTGACTATAGAGTTACCTAAAAACTACACCTCGTACAAAAAAACTTTAAATCACTTTTTATCTCATAATTCTGTGCTCTCCAATTTGATTATCTTAGAAAATTTGATTTCCCAATTTTTTCTTTTACCTACTTGCTTTGGCCTGTTTTTTTTGTGTGTATTATTTAGCAACTTTTTTGTAGCCAAACTTGTTTTTTTTATAAGCAAAACTTTTTATGATGTATATATGTATGATTTTTTTCTCACCTTTGTAAATTTCAAACAAAAATGTATATGGAATACATTGTGGGTATTTTCGCTCTGTATATACCTTATATATGCCTGTTTCACTTTTCTCTAAAGCCTCACAAATCAAAAGAATGCAAGATGAAGGGCATTTCCGCTTTCGCTAAGACTGAGGGCCGTCCCAACTTTAAGGGCGCTTTGTTTCCGGTCAGTGTAGTAGTTTAAGACCCTTTGTGGCTCTAAGTTTTACCCTTCTCCCTTTGAATTTCCTTCCGCCCCTAGGAATAATAGATTTTCTTGCTATAAAACAAGAGAAAATGGTTACTCTTCAGATATGCCAAATTTCTATAGTCCTAAGTTCAATTTGTTCAAGTTTATCCGTAGCTAAAGATTGACTGTTATTTTGAAAATATTGTAACCCTGAGATAGTATTAGTGTATCTTGCTTTCTAATCTTCTTCTTTATCTAGGTTTAGACATTTAGACATGACAGCGGTATGTATTTTTTGACAAATTTGTATATTACAGCAAAGCTCTCTTACTGCAAACTGAAAAAAAAAATCTTAATTTAATTAACTACATTTTAATTAAAAAAATAGTCTCGATGATGAAGTGATGAGAGCGCTTACTTTTCCTTCAATCGGAAGTGTGTAGGCACTTACATTACACAACAGGTAGCAAAAAAAACAGCTCTGTAGAACCTATTCCCTAGTATAATGGCCTAGCGCAGTGCAAAAAAATTTAAATCTTATTTTGGGTGGAATTATTTTTATCAAATCGGGATAGCGCACCTTCTAAATATCACTAAACCACAGTAATAAGTACCGCGCATGCAATAGGGAAGCATATTACACCCTTCCTGAGATCAGCATCGTGAGCCGCGAATTTTCAGCAGCCACGCGTTATTAAGGTTCTGGAAATGATTACTTTATATTTAGATCTCGTATGCCAAACGGAAGTCTTCCAGAATACAAAGACAAATCTCTCGTGCTCAACCACATTCGGCGACAAACATATTATAATCTAGGAAGCACTTGTAAATTTTGCGAAAAGGCGGTGACTCCGAAATTAGCCGTCACATTTCTGGTCCAATTAGTGGAAAACCGATGCGCCGATGCGTGACGTCACGATGCTCATTTAGCCACGAACGAATAGAGACGCCTTTGTTGGATGGAGACGTGGCGAGCGGTTTTGAATTTGTCTTCTGATTCTGGCGAGATGCTTGTGGCGTCATGAAATATTTTGTTTCTTTTTTTCGCATTTCGGCTCTTCGGTAAACACAGGCCAAGATTTTATAGTATAGCATCTCTTGCGTAGGTCTTAGTAAACTTTCAATTATTTTGTTGTTTCTTATGCGGATCATTATCATACATTTATAAAGAATACTGCTCTCAAAATTCTGTGTTCTGTCTAAACATGAATTAATAGACGGGAAGAAATGGGACATATCATATTAAAAGGCAATTTTTCATATCCACGTGTTTCATTACTCAAGGGTATAATAGATACAATTTACTCAGAGCATAGTTATTGGCATCCGTAAAAAAAGAACGGATTACCCCCAAACTCACTATGCTCAAGTAATGGATATTTCCCCTTAGTATTTGTAAAGACAATTATTGTGATTGTATTATCTTCAGATTTTCATTTTTTCCTTTTTCTTTTTATGTATTCTTTTAACATACGCTTCTTTATGCTGCCCCCATTCTGGTTAAATTTGGTCTATTTAAATCAACTTTTGATCAGTTTCTATGTCCGCTAGTCTTTAATTCAGTCACTTTAAGCTTAGTTCTTATCTTTGTCAGGTCGTTTCTGATCTTATTTCTAAAGAATGTATCCAACATTGCCCGTTCCATTATAACCCTTTAAGGAAAATATCTTTCCTCTGTATCTGGGATATACCTACATATTTCTTTTCTTTCTTTTATCTTTTTCTCTTTCTCTTCCATACTATTATGTTTCTTTTTCTTTTTTTGCTTTTCTCTCTCACTCTTTTCCGTTAGTCTTGGTAGTGTTGAAACTATTCTATGATTTCTTTTTTGAGGTTCTTAATAGAAATTTTATTATTATTAGTATTTTCGCTACTTCCATGTTACCCACAAGCAAAAAATGTAAAAATAAGGAACAAAAGATGAGGCTGTATTAGCTAAAAAATTCATGTACCATAATTTAAAGTGAAAATATCAATAAATACAATACAAATACAATGAACAAAAATTACTATTGAATAATAGAAAATAAAATTAATTTATCTACATCCAAATCAAAATGTAACAAATCAAAAAATGAAAACATTTATATTACATGTATGTAATAATAGGTTACTCTTAGGGTATAATTAAGCAAAGTACGCATATAAGAAATTGGAACTATCTTGTTTGAATAGATTAAAGATTCTATTGACATTATCAAGCACTTAACTCTACTCATTTAGTGTTTTGCTTTCAAACTGTAATAATCCTTAAGTAAATAAGTTGCAATATGACTGGATTGACTTTTGACTGATTCGAGAAATGAGAGCTACTATTCTACATTATCTGAATTGCTTATTTATGTACTTTAATTCTAGCAGAGAAAACTGAAATGAAATATCAGCTTACAACAAATTAAACTCTTAATGATGGGATTCCAGATATCTCATTTAAGCCAATCGTATCCAGTTAGGAATTAGTTATGATCCGCGCTACCTCCACTTTATCAATATTTTCTCCTCCCTCGCCCCCTTCGTCGATGCGGTGGTGTTTTTATTTCAACCCAAACTCGTAAAAACAAAAACCACTTTAGCGCGACCGCCGCTCATTTTATGATTACCTCTCATCTTGTCCCATCAGCGTAAATCAAGTTGACGGCCCGCGTTTTGACCAATGGCAGCTCCCGTTTGCCGCCAAGGTGCGATGTCGTTGCTAGGTGACCACAGACGCCCTTTGCCGCCGGGGGATTTGCCGCCCCCGCGGCACGTGGGGTTGAACGCGATTGTATACGGGAGAGTATTCTAAAGTAAACTGTTTTTCAACGGAAAAAACTTCACCTTAGGTACATATTTTTTTTTAAAGGAAATACAGAAATTCAATTAAAAGGATTTTTCAAAAAAAAACAAAAACGTTTTGAAAAAAACTAAAAAAAATGGCAAACAAGAGTATGTAAGTTCTAGCGGGAAATATAAAACTGCTTCAATGTAGAATATGTTTTTGGGGCTTAGACCTTTGATAAATTATTAGAGGTAGTTAAGTTTATACTATTTAATATAACTTTCGGCACCTTCATAAAGATAGAAACGAATGACTGAAGGAAGTGAACAAAATAAAGTCCAGTTAGCAACAAAATTGACCAAATATTAAATACATGAAAATTAACAATCGAAATTGTTACGTATTGGTTAAAACAACTTTAATATATAGTAATGGGCTTTAGGTGACGACACCTAATTTGACTAGAAATATGACAAATCTTCTAACTAAATGCTTTTAAATAAGTGAAAGAAGATTTTGGTACTTTTTTATTTTTTTTTTTTGAGATATGAAGAAATTTACTCATTAAACACTTTGACTGCCTGTCATACCACACAAGTACTATATGATATGCGAAACAACCGCATTTAGAAAAAATGGTGTATATAAACAAGGATTAAAGCATACTTAAGTTAAAAAATCTGAGAAAATCCATAACAAATATTACTCTTCTAGGGGTGAACGCTAGTTAACCCAACCTGGTTGAAAACGAATCCATTTTGAAGTTGTATTCCAAAATTCACATTTCTAAAGATTTTCCAGCAATATCTTTTGACTAGCACAATCAAATGCTTTAAAGAAGTCAAACAGTACTGCATAAGTGGCCACTTTATCTTACACAAGCCGACAAGTACTCTAAATGCATTGTTAAAGATTAATCACAAAAAAAATACATTTAGATTTCCAGAAAACTATCCATTTAGTGCATTATTTAATACTAAATGGCGGAACATAAGCATCAAAAAATATTTACGGAAGTCCTACAAGTACTCATAATATTTTACAGATTTATCAGAAAGGTATATTTTAAGTCTCTTATAAAGCCAATTTTGAAGTAATATGTAATAAGGAGTTAGATGAATATCTGCCATAATGTGTGATAGTCAAATATCTATATGACTACTGGTTCAACCCGCTAAAAAACATCAACAGTTGCTTTTTATAATTAAATATCTAATTTAAACTGCTCTATCTGTTCCAATAGCTGCGATTCTTAAAGAATTATTAATATTTTTAAACAACCCTCTTATTATTCTGATATTGTTTCTTGTAACTAATGCGGAATTTCTGAATTCAAACTTCCTGCACGTGAGAATCTTCTACCATTGATGAAAAGGTAGCAGCTGTGGTTGGTTCAAGGCTTAAAGAGTAAATATTGCTACTCTCTTTTTGATGCTTTTTTTAGGCTTGAATGTAGTTTTAGTAAATTTCCCAATATTTTAAAAACTATGTTAAACTGCAAAATAAAATTCAAATTTTAGTTATTATTATTATAGATAATTAAAAATTAAGAATTCGTCTACTACACTAATATTTATCTGTTGCCTCTACCATTACTAAGGCTCTTAGAAAACCATTATTGAAACACTTAAAACAGAAACTACTAATTTATTGTAACAAGGGAATCACTAAATTACCTTCTGGCGCGCGTTGAGATAATAAACAAGCCGGTCGACCAATGTCCATTTTGGCCAAATCTGTTGCGAACAACTTTTCGTCGTTTTGTTTTTTGTCCCTCAGGATTCTGTGCTTTGTTCCCATTTTAAATGCCAGAAGGGTAAACTTAACCCTTTGGGGGATTTCGGCCGAGTTTTGCTTTATAAGATGATTAATTTTTGCCCGAGTTTCATGGGTTTTTAATAAAATGTTTTGCTTTGAAACCGACTTTACAAATGGAAGGTTTAATTAGAACTTTTCGAGTTTCTAAAGGTATAAAAATATTTGCACGAATCTGATGAGTTTTTAATTAGCGATAGTAAAACAAAGTTAAGTGTTTTCGGAAAACATATTTTTATTGTTTTTTATACTGAAGAATAAATGAACAAAAATATATTTACCTGGGAAATTAACGATTAAATAATTATAATTAAATTAATTAAAAGAAACCAAGACAACATTGTATTAGAATATAGATCTTCTCGATAAAATCAACTTGTCATACATCTCTTAGACAAGAACACAGATCCCAAAAATGATGGACTAATCGGCTTTGTTGATCAGATCAGGTACGAAATCGACCGATAAAATCAGCAAAGTAGTGTGTTTATTACATTGACTACAATGGTGAAAAATGAGAAACAGTTGACAGTCGTATTCCCGAAAAGGCAATAAAAATATACTCTCTTGTAATCGAACACCCTGTGTAAAATCTTCCTAGTTAGCTTTATATGCTTTACTATCCTAAAATGAAAAGGAAGGTTTTTGCTGCTTTCTTAATTTCATCAAAGAGGCCATGGTTTAAAAATAAGCGTAATCATTGAATTTTCCCGACTCCAATAGTGATTATTTTTTTTAACAAGCCATCGATCTATAAAATCAGCCTTTCTAACTTCATTGATAAACTATTCAAAAACTGTACACTTTTCTCTTGGTCACCCAGTAGCAGGATCTGTTTAGGGCTGTACTTGTACGATACGAATGAATAATTTCCAAACATAGTCCACTATCATGCTTTAAATCATTGGTTGGGTCGTTAGGATCGACTTAAAAGTATCATAATACATTAATTTGACTTGCTGCACTTATTTTTTTTTAGTTCTAGTTTTAGCAATAGTATATTGTGCAACAAGTGCCGAAACACGCACCTTGTGGAAGTTTGGTGTCACGGGTCGAAGGCGAGTGCAATCATAGAAAAAACTATTTTCATTTGTTCTAAACTTACGACATAAGATCAAACATCAAAATCAGCCTTAACCTGGTAGATTAGGCACAGAAAACAAAGCACTATATCTTTAATGAGCTAGTTTACTATTTTTTTTGACAAACCATATAACTTTCCCGTATATCACGTTTCTATAGGTACAAACTAAACAGCTGTAAGCAGTGCACCATCATAATCAAGGTAAATAAACAAAGTACTTTGCTAATTTGACCTCAGATCAAATATGTAGAAAGATACATAACAAAATATTAAAAGTGTCAGAAATGGGTCTTGTGGTTCTCGTACATACATTTTACCAATCAAACGAAACTTTTTGAAGCCGAATTTATTCAAAAACACTTACATTTTTTCACATAAAGGCAAAGCAGATCCAAAAACTTTAATCTATTTTCTACAACTTTTCAATTTACTTTTTATTTCTACGACGCAACAAAATAATAGAAATCTGACTTGAAAAAAAGCCTGGATATTTTTAAGGAAGTAGCCACAATTTGAGCCACATAACTTTCGCCAATTGATAAGATCTGCTTAAGAAATTTAGCTATCATTTCCTATATATAACAAATGCCGATATCCGTCAAATAAGTGCTACTCGAGGACCTTATATAGAACAGTTGGACCTTTATTAATTTATATAGACATCAGTAAATTGTAACACATTTCTGTTCAGCTAGTTCCTTTGTCTACCTTCCCGCAAGGATTTGCTTTGATTTCTCATAGTTCTAGTTTTGTTTGAATTCCACTTGAAATTTGTGCTAGGGTTAGTAACAATGTACTTATTTTTACCATTACTAGCCAATTATTTGAAAACTACTTCTATCTATTATCCCCAATGTAATTACTTATTATTCCTTAGCAGACCACTTCAACCAAGGTTGCCAAGTCAGTCTTCGGCGGCTTGTCTTTGAACAGTGAACAGTTTCTTTTTCTCTTCATGACATCACACCGGGGTTTCTAATCAGATTTTTAATCAGTTCTTATTATTTGTTCTTCTGTTTTCATCAGTTTACAATTTATTCTATATTTTAGTCTTTATTCTGGTTATACTCATCAAGATAACTAGGCAAAATTTATAAATAAGTAAATATACTATTATAAAATTGCTAGTTAGTCGAAAGGGCTTTGATATGATTTTGGAGTTGAATATAATACACGTTATACAGACTGGTCTTTTTGTTTCATTAGAGTTGGATCAGCAAAGTTCGTGAACGATATTTATAAATAAATAACATGTAGATTCTGGGGGTGAAGGAAGTTTGTTATTATTAAGACAGCATTCAGATTGGAGTTGATATTAGCTTTACGTGCCTTAATAATCAGAAATTTGACCGACTTCGTAAATGCATTAATAATTAAGTTTGAACATCCTGTATATTATAAATATTGTTCTCTGACATATTATTTTGATACTCTCAGCAAACTAATTCAGTACCAAAGCTTTGACAGCTGGAGTCAATTGAAAAATCATGGTTCCTGAATTTACATCATGTAAAAGTAGAATTACTTTCCGACGTTTCGCCTACGATTGCACTTTAAGAACCTTCACTGCACGAAATCCAAACATGAATGAGCCCCAGCCACCAAAGTAGTAAACGTATTTTTACCTAACATATGCTCCCATGTAGCACGCAACCCAGGCCACTATTACAATTTTTAGAATGCTTAATAATGGTAGCAATAGATTATCTAATCTTACTCTTGTAATATCCCAAGAATGATACAAGAACTTTGCTAGCCTTTACATTAATCATGTGTCGTGTTGAGCGCTGATGTTCAATAACAACTTTTGAAATTTAACTGGATTTTGTTGATGCTTATCATTTACTACTTACAAAACAGCTTTTATTAGAAATACAGCTAAGTTTTGAAGAAAAACTGTGCCAAATCTTTTTTAGGTTAGAGATTAATTATTGTAGAGAGCAAATGTTTAAAAAATATCTACCAGACTAAAAGACATATTTAAAAATGGATACTACATTAGCGATTCTAGACACATGATATGCTGTGTTCATCTGTTATATTATCCTCTATAGATATTTCACCAATGACTGCTTATAATTTGATTAATTGACTTTGGGGTCAACGGTAATGTTGTTCTTGTGAGCGATGAGTCTGAAAATTAATCGTGTTTTGATGACTAGTAACAAGTTGGATTTGCTTACCGACCGATCTGTTAGACTATTGGATTACACTGTTGCTCATTTTGTTATGTCTATAGCTCATAGTATAATTAAAAATCTGATATAGGTTTCAAAAAAAGATAACCATTAAACTGTTTCATAATCATATTAAGTTGGTTAATTACATAATATGATTAGTATAAAGCTGTATCTAGCTTAATGATTGACATTATCTAGACGGAATTATAGACAAAAATGCACCGTTATGTGAAAATTAACTGAACTGGAATAAATTGCATATATTATTTTATGTATTTTTACTCTTTTGTTGATTTGATTTATGAATTTTAACATATTTACTTTCAAAATTAAAACAAATTCTTATCAGAAAGGCAGGCCAGTCATTTTACTCCTTCGCACGAACTTAATTTAGAAGATTTCCATATCTAATACAAAAAGCACACAATTCACAAATAATGTATCACCAATTTCACTCTAAATCTTTTTTCGAATAATTGTTCATCGGATTTCTCAGAATTCCGGTATTCACTTCCTCGTAAGATGCTTTGTGCTTTCTGTATCGAAGAAATTATCAACTAATTACGTACTTTCCCCCATGAATTTTAAAATAGCAGTTACTCTAAAAGCCACACAGTTTAGTTTATTGGGTAAATACTTCAAAAGAAATATGTCTGTAAGCCGGTTGCTTTGCTAGCACCTTTGTTCCCACTTCTTTCGCTGCAGTTACCACTATTTTTTTTACATCCCAAACTCACAATTTGCCAGAAAATTGCGAATCCTGAAAATCGTGATAAAGTTCGTATCTTATCATACAAGAATATTTCTTATTAAGTAACTGTTAAAATTTAGATATTACTTACATAAATATTAGCAAAATATTATTTATTTGCTATACCTAAATATTGCATACAAACTGTTTTTAGCTTAATGCCATGGTGGCGTACTTTTAATGATTTTAGGTATAAAATAATTAAATTATAGTTTTTTTTTATGGTAAATAATCATTTTTATTAAAAAATAATAGTAACGCTGAACTGGTTTAGTAGTGTAATCGAGAAAAAAATTATAAAATTTGAACCAAAATTCGATATACAAAAACACAACATCAATTTTGGCAGGTAACACATTAGAATGAACATTTTTACCGACTGATTAAAGTCAAATTATTATTTTTAACTTATTAGTGCTTTTTTTAAGTCAGTTCTATTTTCGTATAAAAAAATGTCTTTCATTTTTTTAGTTCTATTTTTACAAAGTTTTAAGTTTTAAAACCTAAACTTAGGTCCCTAATAAAATAAATAAGTAGCTGATCCATTGCATATGAAATTTTACCAGAATCACCTATTAATATTATAAAAATGGTTAAATTTTAACACTTTAAAGAGATGAGTAAAATTGAACTTTGTGTCATTAAAAACCCCGAAAACCACATGAAACACGATATTTACATGCATACTTTTTTTTCTGATGATATGGTGAACACAATATATATTGTCTCTTGCGCTCTCTCAAACAATTCAAAATAACAACACAACCCCCTCTACGTTGCATACATACATAGAACATGCGTATTAAAAATATCACAAGCTATATATTTGCCATATTGTTTACATTATGCAAATAGTCTCTAATGGCCTTAACGGAGTTTTCAATGCAGAGAGAGCCATGTCGAAAATCATCCGTAATCGAACGAAAGCAAGTCAACTTCGAACTGTCAAACATTTTGGTTTTCCTTTAGGTAATATCTGAAAGAAGAGCTCAAGTTTGCGAGTATATAAAAAATAATTTTAAAAATGACTAAATTTTTTAAAGCAATATTTATATTTTTATTCATTGCCCAGTACACTATTGAATTTAAAAAAAAAAAGAAACACCAGAATATTTTAATTTAATGGCCAATTTAATATTTTACGTTTACCTTGTTGACCGCAGAAATTAATTAACTATTTTGAACAAATGGAGCATATACCTAAATTTATCGTACTTGAAAATAATTAAACTAAACCTGGCCATTGTTCAGAGATGGAAAATTAAATTTCGCGAAATATAGATAATAAAACATATTCCGCAGGATAGCCCTCAATTAATGCAAAATATAATAGGATTTCATTCGGGCTCAACTAGATTATTTGAACAATCCCGGCTGGACTACGTGCCTTTTGTTGCTCAACATTACCCGATTCAAATTAGAGATACGGGGGGTTTTGTTTGCTTTAATTTTGTTAGTTTCAATTTTAAGTGGATTTTGTTTTATTCGTTAAGTGATCATTGTCAAACACTATAGTAGTCTTTTTAAAATTAAATATTTTTAATGAAATTTCTGTCTAGGGGAAGGAATCTAATAATAAATTGAAACCGGGGGTTGGAATTTAAACAAATATTATAAAAATGTATAATTATATATATTATAAAAATGCTATATAAAGCTATGTACATATTCGATTAAAATTTAGGTCATTATTTTTGACAAAAACGCTAAAGAGGTTAAAACAAATTAAAGCTGTGTTTGTTTAATAATAGTTCCAATATACAGGGTGCCATACGTCAAAACGTTGTAATTTCAGTGGTACTTTTTATAGAATACTCCATATTTAACCGACTTCAAAAAAGGGGTTATAAATTATTGTCAAGTTATTGATTACTCCGCGATGGTTTGGCCAATTTGGATGAAATTTTTCGGGAATATTCAGGATATTACCGGAGTGGTTCCAGAGCAAGCATACAAAAAAATATATAAAATGCCGGAATGGCGCCATTTTCAATTATTAAGGCGAGCGCAGGATCCTATATATATTGGGTTCACCATATCATCAGGAAACAAAGTATGCCTGTTAATATCGTGTTTCAAATGGTTTTCAGGAATGTTAATGGCACGAAGTTCAATTTTACTTAACTTTTTAAATTTTGACAATTTTTATATATTTTTTTTAAAGCAGAAATTTTTTTACTTTTGCTTAAACCAAAAGTTATTGGTTCTATGAAACCTAAAATAGAAAGTGGCCTGGGTCAAATTGCTTTAGTTTTACAGCCTCTCAAAATGCGATACTGTCAATTTGCAAATGGTAGTAGTTTGAAAATAATTGAACTTAGGTAGAGAAAATAATAATAAATGTTTAGAACTTTGCGCAGACATTAAAGTTGTGATAAAAAATGAGCTATTCTATTAAAAAATTCCTACTGATGTCACAGTACCTACAGCGAACACTCTGTGTACTTGATACTATTGTCAAAATAATATATACAGGATCGAATTGATAACCTCCTCTTTTTTTGTAGTCAGTTAAAAATACAACTTAATAAATCACTATAGGTGTTTTACCATTTTTGTCATAAATAGTTACTTCGAAACGTATAAGGAATTCTCAAGCTTCTTGATTGAAATAGTACGAAAAATTCCCCAAACAAAAGATGATGTTCACCTGAATTTGTTTTTTTAATGGTATCACATGCGACTGTGTCATTTTTCCGGTCATAGCAAAATTATAAAATAATATTAAAAAACTAACAAAATTGTGTACCTATATGTAAAAAATACAGGTAAAAATGCAACACATGATAAATAAATCTCAAGAACAAAAAAAAATCAGAATAAGAAACATACGAAACTTTAACACTGATTAAAAGAGAAATCTAGCAAAATAAAAGCACAAAATGAACTATTTATATGTTGCAATGGCCATATAAAATAATATCTTTACGGTTTTCTTTAAAACTTGCTTAAAGTCATCAAACTGCAGCTTTGCTCTTAGGGCTGCCACTTGACATTACTGAATAGACAAATCAATCATCGCGCAGTTTCATTCTGTTCTTCATGTTTAGCTATCCTAGTTCCGCCATCCTAAACAAACAGCAGCAAGAATGTTGTAGTTTTGATATTCGATTTTGAATTTTTATATCCAGAAAGGGTTCATAAATATGATTATAGTAGTTAAAATATACATTGCTGGCCTATTTTTGTGAAGAATAGTACCCATATGTAATGACCATCTTTTTGAAACGTGGGGTTAAATAGTGGCTAGTGAAGGGTACACTCAATAATGTAAATTATGAGAATGATTTTGCATATTTCTGTGTTTGTCATCTGGTCTCCTACTGGCAAAAATAACTGCATGGAATTTTAACGAATTGTGGGAATTGTCCATAATTGCATAAAGATTATTAAATTTTTAATCGACATCAAAAAAAAGGAAGTTTTGTTTTCGACCTGTATGTCGGTATATATGATATGTTCAGGTGTGTATGCCCGAGTTTTCTCTGCAACTACTAAACAGATTTGAATGTTTTTTTACAGTGGGGCAAAACGACATTTAAAGGTTTTAGTATCTAATTTAGCTCTCTAAATTATAAGGAACATGAGCAGTAACAGGTTATGTGCGGAAAAACGTGAATATCTGAAAACTGCTTTAATTACTTGTAAGGAAAGCTCTCATCTCGATAATAAATAATGCAGTTGTGTTAGTGAACACATAATTTAATTATAATAATAAAAATCAGCACACAGTTGAAGAGAGTTTTCACACTACACCCTTTAAAATTCAAATAACAAACTAATGAATTTAAAAAATGATAAATCTGAAGATTTTTAAGCGCCGTTCATGTAATGAAGAAGGAGCGCACAATATTTAAAAATTCGTTAGTATCTATTTATATTTAAAAATTAAAAACAAAAGAAAAAAATTAAATAACAAATAAAATAAAAGTAAGCATAAAAGTAAAATAAAGAAATAAGCTTAAAATGAAACTAAATAACGTAAAAATAATAAAAATTAAAAATTAAAAAATAACATTTTTAACTACCTTATAAATTTCACTAATGAAATCGGCGTTAAACTAATAAACAACAATAAATAGATATTTCTTGGGGCACTATACCATATTATGTATTTAAAAAATATGAATTGTAAAGGAAAGCAACTAACATCAAATACATATATTTTCTTAGAACCCTTTAATCAAATAGTAGTTTGACATCGATTTTTTACTTTTGAGTGATTTTTTAAATTCGTTTTATTCATGGATACGTGTTCTGGAAGAAAATTCACTTTCATTATTTGCTATTTGAATTTGGCATTTGCTAAAATATAATCCTTCAAAAATACCCGATATATCAAAAACGATTTCCTAAGAGCTAGATATTTTTTGCAAGTTCATAAAGTATTGTACCCAATGCGGTGGCAGTATTACATCACATCAATTCCAAACGTTGGAAACAAAAAAAAAACGTGTCAATGCAATCGCAAACGGTTAAAAATAACCCAATAATTTTGCATTTCCAAATCGAAAATCTACCGAAACCGTACAGAAATCAGTTGACACAAAACAATTGATTGCAGAATCGTTTAATAGGGAGGTTGCGCCGAACAGCGAAAGATCACTTTTATTATTCCAAAGCCCTATAATACGAGTTCCTAGATGTGACTTAAATATGCTTTCAGTATTTTTTAAATCCAATTGATTTGTAAAATGCTTTCTTGGTGAATAATTGTAAGCGACATTTCTTTCTAATAAGATTATATAAAACGCGCGATTAAAACTTTCAATTTTGTGACTATATTTTAACCCTTATAATTATTTATTTTGATTAGAAAATTTTAGAATTTGAACATCTAATAAATTTAAAATATATTACAAAAAAGGTAAATGAAAGCATTCATTAGACTATGAGAAACACCGAAAATAGACCCAAAACCTAAATAATAAAAACAAGAAAGAAAATGGAGCATATGATCATTATAAAGGATACTACAAAAATAGGTTTAGATAATGCAATGAAAACATTATTGTTTATGTCCTATCAACTGTGTTATCCATGATCATTAATCATCAATCAAATACAAAAATAGAATAAATACAAAAATTATTAAGTGTATTTACAGCAATATTAGTAAATATGCGGTTTGAAGTTTAATTTTTCTGTAATCGTTTTGTCATGCCGAACCCTATACAAAATGTCTGTGCTAAAACAAGAAAGTGCAATATCGCTTAATGGATATCAAAGAAATTTCGATAATTTGACAAAACGGTGTAAAAGGCTTTTTAGTTTTATCAATAAAGCTCGGATTTATATGCGTAAAAACAGACGAAATATGCGCAACTATATGCAAGAATTTTGTAAAGATTTGCGGAATATATGCACAAAATATGATAAAAAAATATATAGGGTGTCCCATTAAAAAAGTGCGATATATGAAAGTTGCAACTTCCGATAGTTAGTTGTTCTCTTTGAAAACTGCATTAAAAATTAGTATAAAAATGTTAGACACCCGTTTTTTATTACCTTGGTAAATAACATCGGGAGCATATAGGTTAATATATAGAGAATTGCCATTTTATATACCATATGTGTAGTCATAAATGTCAAAAACATAAGAATATTGTTTCGAAAAAAATGTACTTATTTATTATTAAAGATTGTCCCTTATCGCTTAATACTGCTTTATAAGTAGAAAAACCACTTCTATATCCACTGATGTCATAGGAGAGACATTATGACAAATTCAAAATGATCACAAAAAGTACCAGACATATATTCGATACACTTTAACTAGTGTGTTGTACCCTTCTTTTAAAGTTAACTTTTTTAACTCTTTACTTCATGTTAATTTCCGATACGGTTTTTGCCACAGTACTACTTTCTTAGACATTTTAAAGTGCATAACTCGATAATACACCTCTCAGGGTAAATAGTTTATATCTAATTGAAAGACTAAACGTGACTGATATAAAAATACAATATTTTATGCTGTGAATGACGTCATTACGAGATGGAAAATCTCAGTCTTCGGAATTCCACCTACCTACTGTAATAAAATGTATGGAATGGTTTTTATCGAGGGTTCTACTCAACTGTCATACATTTTTACTAGGGAATTTTAATATTTTAGATATCTATTTAAGAAATGCCGGGCAAATATTACATTTGCAAAAAATCTGGGAGGGTTATTTTTTATATATAATATTTTATATATACGAAGTATATATAGAAGTGAAAACAAATATATATATTTATTTTTAATAAAACTTTTCCAATGAATTAATGTATTAACAGTCCCAAATAAAACAACATAAAATTCGTCGGGCTCAAACTCTCTAATATCCGTTTGATAGAGCAATCGAGAGGGGAAGTCAAAAGGGCCAACAATGGGCCCCGATTTATTCGAAATGGGCCCTTCGACTGCCGGCTACCAGTCAATATAATCGCAATAACGAACCCGCGAACGGATACAGCGGCCCTGATAAATCACGAAGAAATAATGGACCGATCATTCTATGAAGTCTATGGACCTGGTTGCTTTTCTATTTTTTGTACTAATCAAAGCTAATGTCGCTATTTGCTAGCCGGTTTTAGAAAACAAGGTTTTTGTCGTGATACATATTTACAATATCTACGTACTACAAAATAATGTACACAAATGTGAAATATAGATCATTTCTTCTATAAAAATGAAAAACTAATCAAACAGTTCGTAATATGTGGCAAAACAAAAATGGAATAAGATAAAAAATGTGATCATAAATTTAAAGAAATAAAAAACGTCATATTGTCTTTAATAATCAGTGTTACCTAATACAAGTTTCAATTTATTTTGGATTAATATCCGGTGAACACGCCGGCCAGTCTAAAATAGTTACACTTTCTGTTGCCTAAAGGACTCTGGTACTTGTCCTGGTATGTAGTGGCACATTATTGGCATAAAAATGAAGCGTCCTACAAATGCACCTCTTCAAAGCTTAAGTATAGATTCTAGAACAAAATTAGCATACCTGTGGCTAGTTAAACTACGATTTAATTAAATATTAAGTGTTTTTTGAGCTACCCCTTCATAACATTATATTTTCACCCATATATTTTGAGACAGTCCTGGCAATTTGGAATCTAGCTTATCTTCCACAACCGAATTCTACGGTCGTCTAACCAAAAACCAACTCTGGTCTTATCTGTAAAAAGGGACATTCTACCATTCTTCAGTTTTCCAATTTCATTGACCAAATGAACGGAATTTTTTCATATTGTCTCAACTGAACTCCTGCAGAGAAAAAAATTATTTTAGTGCTTTCTAATCTTTAAATCAAACAACTAAGATCGTAGGTATTCAGAAGAAGGTGTTAACATATATTTTTTTAGTGGTTAGCCAACAAAATGTTGTAAAAGAGATGTCGTCTTATTTAATATTAATATCGACGATTTCTGCAAGTCTTTTTTAAATGAGATTTTATTTTGCGCCATGTCTGTGACTAATAAAATACTTACAAAGATTTTTGAAAACGAATAGTTTAAGCTATTGTGTGCTTATTAGTTTTCCTTTTTTCAGATGAAAACCGAGATCTTAATGGACATCACGACGAAGATATCAAAAGACAAAGATCTCAGTACAACGGAGATCCCCTTTACTCTAACGTAAGTATTAATTTAATATTTTATACTAAAATCGTTTATAAATATTGCCAAAACGAGATTACATTAAATGTTTTGAGAATTTCAAAAATCTAATGTTCTATTAGGTGCTAGTTTAATTTTAGCTATACACAGTCATAGATATAGCAAATACCTCCCTCACTTTATATATGTAACGTAGCTAAATTTAAGATACATCCAAGATCTTAAAACTACAAAATGTTCAAACAACTAGGAGTAATCGTTGTATGCATGTTCATTTTAACTTAACCACATTTTATTCTGCTATTACTTTACAATTTTTCGAGATATCAAAATAAAATGAAAAACAAATTGCAAGTTTTTTGTAAAATTTACAGATACATTTACCTTGCATTTTTAAATATAACACCCCACATATTTCTTCTTTCAATAAGTGGGTCTCTTTTTCCTAATTTTAAATATACTAGCTTTTATCTTATCTTTAAAAATAAACAAAAATTATATTTCTCTCTTCACCATTCTCTTATAGACCAGTTTCTTTTATTTCCTCTTTTATTTTTTAAAATAAAGATATCAAGTCGAGTATATTTAGAATTTAAAGAAAAAGGTACCTATCTATTGAAAGTGGAATTTAAAAGGCATCTATCTTATTTTAAAAAAATGCAACTTATATTAATATCTTTGATAATTGACACTGTTTTATATTTTATAGTTTATTTTAGAAAAAAAAAACTTGATAACTAACCATACAATTTGTTTATGTATCATTTTGGTACATTGAAAAATAAAAAAAATTGCATCAGATTAAAAAGTGTATTAGTTAAAATAATCACGCTGTATAATACTCCTGTAGTATGGTGGCTGTTTTCCTTAAAGACCCTGTAAATGATTTCATTCATGTTTAGGTTCCAAAGTAACTTTCTTCTTAATTGTACTCGATTTAATTGAATCTTACATACAGGTTAAGAAAGAGATTGGACTCGAATTGTTTTGTAAGAGCAATTTCAGAAGTCAAGATTAACTATTTATTTATACATTTCTTCAGTGTGTTCCTAGTAAAAATTGTTTTATTTCTGTAAAATATATAAAAAAATAACTTTCATTTTGATGTTTTTTATCAATCTATTACTTGATAACTAACCATACAATTTGTTTATGTATCATTTTGGTACATTGAAAAATAAAAAAAATTGCATCAGATTAAAACGTGTACAAGTTAAAATAACCACGCTGTATAATACTCCTGTAGTATGGTGGCCATTTTCCTTAAAGACCCTGTAAATGATTATTTCATGTTTAGGTTCCAAAGTAACTTTCTTCTTAATTGTACTCGATTTAATTGGATCTTACATACAGGTTAAGAAAGAGATTGGACTCGAATTGTTTTGTAAGAGCAATTTCAGAAGTCAAGATTAACTATTTATTTATACATTTCTTCAGTGTGTTCCTAGTAAAAATTATTTTTATTTCTATAAAATATATAAAAAAATAACATTCATTTTGATGTTTTTTATCAATCTATTACTTGATAACTAACCATACAATTTGTTTATGTATCATTTTGGTACATTGAAAAATAAAAAAAATTGCATCAGATTAAAACGTGTACAAGTTAAAATAACCACGCTGTATAATACTCCTGTAGTATGGTGGCCGTTTTCCTTAAAGACCCTGTAAATGATTATTTCATGTTTAGGTTCCAAAGTAACTTTCTTCTTAATTGTACTCGATTTAATTGGATCTTACATACAGGTTAAGAAAGAGATTGGACTCGAATTGTTTTGTAAGAGCAATTTCAGAAGTCAAGATTAACTATTTATTTATACATTTCTTCAGTGTGTTCCTAGTAAAAATTATTTTATTTCTATAAAATATATAAAAAAATAACTTTCATTTTGATGTTTTTTATCAATCTATTATTGTAACTTATTAACATTATATGCAAAATGTGGCACAGATATATAATTATTACATTAAAAATGACTTTAATCCTACATTCGACGTTGAAATAATCTAAGCTGATTTAGCAAATTAGAACGCTCATATCATGGACAGTAATTGCCAAGAAAACGAATTCAATGCCCGCGATTTAATAACAATAAATAAAACAAAATAACATATTGTCTATGTATGTATCGGCACATAAACACGAATGCATCCTTATTACATATAGAAAGTCGCTTATTTTCATTCATTTAAATTGAGCACAGGAAAACTGAACCAAATACACGAATACTGTGTTGATATTCAATTGAAATTTACCAAACGATTTGATCGTAGATCGCTTTTAAGTAGGCATTCTTCTTTCAGTGTTGTTTATATAGCAAATATGTTTTTATTTCGCCACCTATACAGCGTGTTTCAAAAACGTGGACCCTCACCTATTCAGAGATTCTTTTACATAAGCTAACACAAAAATGTCTATTCAACATCAAATGTTCTACAGGGTGTCAAAACTGACTAAACCAGGCGATATTTAAAAAATGAGAAGAATGACAAAAATCAAATTTGATTGAGCATAAAATGGTTTCATATATCATCGTCAATTTTTTCTCTGTTCTTCAGTTAGGATCACGTGACATCAGCTTGAGACTTTTTAATGACACCATTCATCCAACATTTTTTCGATTTAAAGTCGTTCTACAAATACCTCGAAAAATTACATTTATGTTTAATTCAAATCCGCCGTGATAAAAAAAAATGTCTTAAAAACAGGCCCTAACACTGGAACCTGTGGTGGAAGATAGATCAAAATACAAGAGTTCTAACCACACTACACCACAACTTGTTACGTTCTGGACGCGCGTTTCGCTAACCAAGTTAGCATCATCATCAGATGATATAAACTCTTTGTCAGTTTATATCATCTGCTGATGATGCTAACTTGGTTAGCGAAACGCGCGTCCAGAACGTAACAAATTGTGGTGTAGTGTGGTTAGAACTCTTGTATTTTGATCTGTTTTAAAAACATACAAAAAGGAAAGCCAAACCTAACAAACTAAAAGTATTAGCTCATTTATTGCTTTTATAAATGCTCGAATTGTAGTTCTTCTGCAGCAATACAAAATTCAAATATCTCGAGGTGCTTCCTAGAACTTGTTACTCTTATCATTTGGAGGGTAATCTTTTGACATAAATTTATTATGTTTTCGTGGAAATCTTTTAGTTTAGAGGTTTTGTAAGGTAAACCATGTCTTTTAAAGTCCCCCACAAAAAGATGTCAAGAGGTGACAGATCAGGGGAACTCACAAGGCAGGGGAAGAATCGGCTATACAATTTTTATCGCATATGTTGAGAAGATATTCTTTAACAACATAGACATTATGTTATATCTCACTTGTCGTCTTTCATTTACACTAATGTCGTTCGGAAGTTATGGGATACTGTTTTCCAAAAAAATTAAATATCTTTGCCCAGTCAAAGGAGTGTAATCTTTTGACATAAATTTATTACTTTTTCTTGGAGATCTTTTAGTTTAGAAGTTTTATAGGGTAAACCGTATCTTTTAAAAGTTCCCCACAAAAAGATGTCAAGAGGTGACAGATCAGGGGAACTTGCAAGCCATTTACTTTCAGGGGATGGATCGGCTATACAATTTTTATCTTATATGTTTCGAATATGTTCTTCAATAACATAGACATTATGTTGCCGTCTCACTTGTCACCTTTCATTTAGGCTAATGTCGCTCGGAAGTTATGGGACACTGTTTTCCAAAAAAAAAAAATAAATATCTTTGCGTTTTTTTTAACCATTAGCCAATGGGAACTGACAGGGGACCAATTATTGAAATCGTATTATGAAATATAGCTTTAAGGCTCCATCCTATTTTAAGTATAAAACTAAGATTGCCTCTAAAACCAAGATGCTCTTCCTCAATACCTTGAAGTAAACCTTACACTAAATGTTCTTTGAAACGATAATATTTAAAGTCTTTAAGATTACGCTGAATAGCACTTTTCGCCCGTTCAATTTCTTCGGAAAATTTTCGAGGTAATGCATCAGCATTCTCATTTATATACCCCAATTTTACTGAGTTTCACTGGGATAGTTGTATTGTCTTAGCTCTAGAAAAGCAAACTCGTTGCTTTTTGTTTTTTTATAGACTCTCCATGTTATGACATACCTACGTACTCTTCTAGAGTAAAAAGACTTTTTTGAAAAACTACATTATGTATTGGGATTATGTTTTTAATTTTGAATACAAATTTTGTACTAGTTTGCTTTGACAGGTATAACATGACAATTCAATTAGTTTGAAGCATATCCGGCAATCATGACCAACTTGACTTAAACATAACAAATTAAAATTTCTGAGGTAGAATAATTTAAAACTGTACCAAAACAAGTGAAAAAATATCCACGGTGTCACTTAAAATGTTTAAGTCAATGTCACTTGACTTGCGAAACGGTGAAGAAAATTAACCACAAAAAAGCTCCTTTTGTATTGATATAAATCCTCCAAATTTTGTATTCATTATCCTCCACATTTCCCATATATCGCCTAGTAAATTCAATTTTTTTATGATACATTGTTGTTAGTGTTACATACCAATGGCGTATAAATGAACAAGATAATGCATTTTTTATCTTATGCGATCGTAACTTTGTTGGTATTGGCGTTTTTGAAAACAAATAAAATTTCAGCCGATTTTGTTAGCGGATAATTTAATTTTAAAATATTACCAAACATTATGAAAATCAAAATAAAAAGCGAGCAATACATTTTATTTTTCACAAAAATAGTAAAGAACGCGTTGGAATATTAAAAACAAGTACCAGCTCAGTTATTGCTTAGATTGCCCATGTTCATGTTAAGTGATTATTATTTATGAATTATGACATTTGTAATAATAAAGGTTGGCTATGTTGAAAATAAAGCCGTTGTGGAGCTATGTATATATGTATAATATTTTTGTCTAATTTTATACCCAAGAGTTTCCCATTAAGCTATAGTTCGTGTTTTCTAACACCCTTGTATGAAATACTCTGAGTTCTTTCTACTTTTCTGTAAACTAGCTCTTCTAGCTTACCAGGATCTTTCTTTACTAACAAAGATTGTGCTGTGATTTCTTTTTGCAGAAAGAATTCAAGATTAGATGCAGAGTTGTGAGTAACCAAGACCTTCTGAAAAATCCAGGCAATTAATCAAGAAAATGCTTGATATTACTCGGTTATATACCACTGGTCGATAATAATACTATAATCTATGTGTCGTTTTTCGATGTCGAAAAACAATAATTATTCACGATATTGTCCATACTTTATATTCGACATATGATTTGTACTTTTTTGCTCATAAAAATATGGTCACCGTAGATATAATACCTAAAATCATTGTTTTACATTTTTAGTTGTGGTCAACCAAATGGTCAATCAAAGATGAACACAAGCTCCTGTCAGAATTGGGGGGTGCGGGCACTACAACCGGTCAGACAGGAGGATATTACGATCCACACGGCGGTTTTGGAGGGGTCACGGGGGTCACTTCAGCAGCAGACATCTACGACACCATTAATACCATGAGCCAATCGGGTCAAAACCTTTATACACCGCCACTGGCAGGATCTCTAGGTCAGTGATTTTTTAAATTCAACTTGATTTTAGATAATAAACTTTTGGGTTATGTTTCTACTCAATATATTTTATTAAATTTCTCTTTACAATAACTTCATTGTTTGTATATGTGAAAGGGTATTTTACACACAAGTAAAGAGCAAAACAATTGTTATAAATCTTTAACAATGGCAGTTTTATTAAAAGCTCTTTGATATGAACGATGTACTTTCTCCTGTATATTTATATTTGACAGAATAAACATGTTTTTAACAGGTGGTGGTGGTTTTATAGATATGTACGATATACCTTTTAAAGCATGGCTTTCTGACATAATTTAGGTACCGGTTCTTTAACACCACTGGGACCAATCATGCATGAAATGAAAATCGAAACAACGAGAATAATAGACCCTACCAAATATGATCCATCCATGTCACCGTATCATTCAGGTAAGTGGTTTTGTTTTTTTTTGTACCTTTTATTGTTTCCAAATGGATGAACGACTTTATTCATGGGTACAATTCGTATAGGTACTATATTTAAAAAGATATTTGATTCTAGATTTTTGCCACTCATCTTTATTCCAAAATTGTTGTAAAATTGTACATGCAAAAAACTCGGTCTTAGTCAACATAGGTTAAAATAGTAGAAAAGTTGCGATTACACGTGTTTCGTCAAACAAACAGGCATCATCAGATCTAAAATACATAAAAAACTAATAGTGACCTATTTAATAAAATAAGATATAAAAAGCCTACCTTAAAACAACTAAAACATGTAAAAATATACAGAACTGGCACGTACAACTACACCTTCTGTCTTCCAACAACAAACAAAAATGTTTAAATTATTATTAAAAAAAAACTTTTGTGTATGGCAAGGATCGAACACGAACCTCCCGTTCCAAGTTTAATCACTTTACTTAAGCCCTAGATAACTCGGCCACCGTTTTATTGAAACATTAATAAAGTAGTTAAACTTGGTACAGGAGGTTCGAGTTCGATCCTCGCCATAGACAAAAGTTTTTTATCAAAAACATTTTAAAAATTTTTGTTTGTTGTTGGAAGATATCACATCACTTTAGAGTTTGTCTAATTATGTAGTCGTACGTTTTAAAGTAGGCTTTTTATTTCTTAATTTATTAAATAGGTTACTATTAGCTTCTTATGTTAGTTTGGAGAAACACGTGTAGTCTTAATTTTTCCACTATTTGAAACTAGTTTGACTAAGACCGAGAATTTGTTTTCTTTCTCACAATTATTTAACCAGGTGTCTTAGAGATAATATGGACAACTTACTTCTTCTTCAGGAGAACATTTAATCAGATGGTACAGAGCAAATAATATCCTTATTTATTCTCTCACAATTCTTTTATTATAAGCTTTTTAATAGATTAATTTTAAAAATTAAATATATATGAATGTAATTATTTTAAACCCGTAGATCTTCTTGTACCTTGAGATGTAATTATTCAGATAAGAAAAATTATCTCAGAGTTGGCCTGAGAGTATTGACTGTAATTGATAAGTTATGGCTTTATTAAATGGTATTTCAGCTTAATTTACTTGAAATTGCCTTAACAGATGTTTTGCCCTTACCACCCGGAAACAGTTTAAGTCCTTTATCATTTTCCAATATTTTCAAAGACTGGTTTTCTACGGATAGTTGTTAAGAAAATCAAGAAGAATTATTATAAACACCATCATGCAGCCTGCAAGTTTAGATTTAAAGAGACATTTTCAAATCAAATTTCCCTTAGTGTTCTAATGCCACCATTTCCGCTACATGGTAGATTACATGGGTTAAATTATCTTTAGTTTTATTCAAAATATGGGTAATTTTTTTTTTGTATTGTGGTTAATATAAATTATTCACAACCTTTCAGGCGGTGATGTAAATCTAGTCATTTTCAACTGTAAATTAAAAAAAATTCTGTTACTGGGAGTTTATATAGTCGGGTTCTATACAATAATGCCTGAAAGTTAAGCCTACAAGCTCGAAATGTTCCAACGAGAAGGTAGGGATCTCCAAATATCTTATCTTATACTGGCCTTGCTAAAATCCTATTATATTCAATGAATACGTCTTTAAATTTCCTTCTCAAGAATGCTTCATATTCGATCTTAATAGAACAATGGCAGGAATTTACATGATTTTTAATGTTTTTATATATACTTTTGTAATGAAAATTTTCAACTTCTTTGCCTCATCTACCGTTTGTTAAAAATACAACTGGTAAAGCTTTTGAGGAATAAAAGATCGTCTCAACTACCTTCAAGCAATATTGTGAGGTAGTTTGTTTTCGTGATTTAAATGTGTGACAAATTATATTAAATATATATTTTTTTTAAGAATATGTTACCAATAATTAAATTTTTACAAGGCAAGTAATCTAAGTTTAATACAGTTGTGTTTCATAAACAATTTTTTTTTCTTTATACCTATATATAATTTTTCCTTAATAAAGTCGATCTTATATTAAAAACATGTGCGACGCTCATGTGTTAATTACCAATAATCAACGTTCCTAAATTTCGCATGCATATTCTTTAGTCTATTGTTTTTTAATTTATTGCATCATTTGACATTGAAGCTTCTATTAACTGCGACTATATGTAGAATTTGTTTTATTTCAGATGCCCTTCCTTTTTTTATTCCCCAGGATATTAATACAAGTATGCATAGTTTTTTAACAAGATTTAAAAAATATCTAAGTAATTAATCAAAGAGCAATGGACATTATCTTTTGTTCAGAGGAAGGTTCTACAAGATTGAGTAATATTATTAGATATCGTACTAATCTTTAGCAAAAATCAGCAGTTTGTGATTGCGAAATGTGTAAGATATGTTTTGTGATAAGACCCAAACAGCTATCCAAGATATATACTAGACACTACGATTTAGTCGAATTAAAAAAAATGTTTGGTACACAATTTAACAATTTACAATTACATGGGAAAAATATCGCTAAAATTTCTTTACCCAGAACTTGCCTCGATATGAATCTTTCATTTTATTATGAATAGTGAAGTGTGACCCAATTTAGTTTAATACATACTCAATCAGTAATCATATATACTGCCTTTTCAAGCATTTTTGTTGGGCCATTTTGCTCCACGAGGTTGGATACCTGTTAATATTTTACCAGTTTCTACCAATACCACCCTTGATTTATTGACAATTAATTTTTCTGCAAAATTTAAAGTCAATTGAATAAGATTTTTTTATGTTGATTTTTAAATATTTTATTTGGCCGCTATTTTATTTCGCCATCTTGAATTCGTACCACAACTTTACTAGTTTATCTCTGTATGGCACTTAATGCTTACAGAAAATTTAAAATTAGTGCAATTAATCGTTTTTTCTTACTGATTTTTTAAGTATTTTATTGGGCCGCCACTTTGTTTGGCTATACTGGATTCATATCAAAATGTTATTAGTTCATTCGTATGTAATACTTGATTTTTGTGCAAAATTTGAGGTTAATTGGATAATTACTTTTTTTAGTAACAATTTTTTTAAGTTTCACTAGGCCGCCATTTTGTTCCGGCATATTGGATTTTTACCAAAATATTGCCAGTTTAGCCCTATGTAACCCTTAATTTTTTACTAAAATTTGAAGTCAATTTGGTAAGTAGTTTTTAGGTTATGCCGCGAACTGTTAGACAGACAAACAATCCAACAGACAGACCAATGAAATTGATGAAACATATTTTTTGGAATCTCTAGGGACGCTAAAACGTGAATATGTGTAAAACCTGCGATTTTTTCACGGTTACAAACATTTTATTTGGCCGCCATTTTGTTGCGCCATCTTCAATTTGTACCACAATTTTAACAATTCATCCTACATAATATTAGATTTTTGCGCAAAATTTGAGAAAAATTGGATAAGCAGTTTTTTAATATTTTTTTTAGACAGACAGACATACCAACGCAATTGAGAAAACGCATCTAGACCTTGAAACATAAACATCTGAAAAAAATCTCAGAGTGTGACTTTTACACGATTACAATACCTTTTACGAGGCAAGTACAAACATTCTGAGTACAAGGAATAGACAAAACAGAAAGTCCTTGGTCACTGGATTTCAGCAGTAAAGGCTTGTGTTTTAGCAAAAGCTCATGATTTCCTGACAAGTCTGGTTAGAAATCATAGTCGATGCTTATTTATTAGAAAAGAATCCTTGGCATGTTTGTCCCATCTCAGATAGACTAACACTTTACATTCTTATATAATTCTAATGTTAAGGATTGACAGGAAACTGCTCTTTAAGTAACGCAACCTTATTCAAAAATCAATCTTACTTTTTATATCTAAAAAGGGCACATGAATGTATCAGTAGAAGGCCTATAGACAAGGAATGCCAAAGTAAGAAATAAAATAAAAACCGTGTTCTTCTTTCTCTTATTATAGGCCAAACCACAATTTGGAATATCTCAAATGTTACTTCTTTTGATAAGTTTTTTAACATTCTTAGTTTAGGGGAGAACTGCGCGCAAAAACGAAAAACTAGCGACAAGGTCTAGTCAAGTTCAAAGTAAGATGAAAAGGTACCTACGTATTAGAAAAAACTTCCTGCACGTCCGACCTCAAAAAAATGTATTATGTATAGGCAATTTAAATTACATTTCGTTTCAAAATGCGTTCAAAAGGGTTCACGCGCTGCAGAAATACAAAGACATGAGTACGATTTACCATTTCAAATTTTGCAGTTACGTAGACAAAGGATCAATGCAAGGCGGTAAAGAGCCATTTTGTGTAAAAAAAATTATATGCGATGGCATTTGTGTCAAAAAGTGGTTGAAAAATGGTCGAAAATGGACAAATTTACTTCTATTTTATGATTCTAGATTAGATTTTTTCATAAAAAATCGCATTTAGCGCCCAACTATACATATTTCCCTATTGAAATCACACTGAAGCTAATACATATCTCTTATAGTTTTAGCATAATATTGCAGCGGCTGAAAGCTTGCAAATGATCTATAATACTGCATGCATCCCCCTTAACTAAAAGTTTCATGATCTTCCTAAGTTCTCTATCGTTTTTATCAGGTTCACTCTATTCTTCTCTTTTCGCTGTATATCATATATTGGAAGTTTTATTCTGCTCTTGTATTATCATTTCTTGTTTTCTTTCTGCTCTGTGACTATCTTCAAGATTTTCATCTGTAGGCTATAGTAAGTATAAATATTTCAGCCGGATTCATTATTGTTTTTCATGATTGTAGCATTAATACAATACAATGCGTGGTGAAAGCAGAATCTGATTTATTTATTTCATCGTTTCGCCTAGGGTAATAATAATATATAGTATAATAATCTTCAGTTTAAAGTTAAACCACCTTAATGCAAAAGATAATGTTTAAATATTTTTTCATAAAAAACTTTTTTCGTCAAATGATCAAGTGAAACTTGTTACCGGGCTAATTAATTAAGTGCTTATTTGTAATATGGAAAACACCCATTACAACTAGGAACTTGAAAGGAGCATACTTACATTATTTCTTTCTGGATTCAACTACATTTTAATAATATAATGACCACCTTTGAATTTCAAAAGAATTAAATAAAGATAATTTAAAATATATAGAACCACTTAAATTTCCAACCATTTCAAATGCTTTAGCTGCTGATTTCGGCAGTTTTTATAATTTTATCTTTTCATAAATTTTTCGTTTTTGACAAAATAATTATCTAATTAACTTTAGAATTGAATACGATAATAGTTTGCATTTTTTGTTTTATGTTTTGCTGCATGTGTTTTTTTTTTGTTCTTTTTCGCCAATAGCAACGGAGAACAACTCACCGTATAATATGAACACCGTAGAAGGATCATCCCCATCGTTGCCTCTCGCTCTACCTGCAGAACCTCCAACGAGTCAAGCCGCAGGATCACCAGATCCTGCGGCACTTACGGTGTTGCAGCCCAGCGCCAGCGGGCAGGTAGCAACGCAGCACTACAGTACAATGTTGCCTAGTTTCGCTGGTTACTCATCAGGTAAATTACATTTTTTTCTTGATTATATCAAATAGCCACATTAATGAAGAACGTAAGAACAATTGCAGGAACCTCTGTAAGTGCATGGTAATTTCAAATAGTTGTATTCTTCTTTGTTTTTAGAAAAGCTAATGCACCTTAACAGCATGTTTGTGTGTATTTAAAATTGTAAACCCTCCACCACCAAGAAGTTAAGTCGATACCCACCTAAAATTATAAGTTATTCACATGACGTGTATATCACTTTTGGCTTATGTATATTTAGTGGCATATACTTTTGATGTGCGTAGTATAGGCCCGTCTATGCCTAAGCATAGGATTTTGGTTAAGCAATGAATACGCCCGAAATATCCCCTAAGTCTTTAAGGATCCATACATCATATGATGCATGTGAATATACTTTCGCTGCTAGGTACCAAAATGTTTTAATTTATTTATAATAACCTATGGAAGCTACCTTGAAAACAAAATTACTATCTTTCGCTGCTAGGTACCAAGCGAGTTCAAAATAACGAAAAAAAAATTAAGGCTTATCATGACAAATCCCACAAACTTCCTTCAAAATTTTTAAAAATGGAATTTTAACTAAATTAGTTAACTGGTTGCTTTTTTTTTGCTGGTAAGTTGGTATCAGTCAATATATCGTTGCTCGTTTTTGATCTCTGTTAAATCATTGGATATTCCTATAATACCAATGGCTATATTGACTTAAATAAAGAAAATACAGATATAAGAAGAACAAAAAATGGTGGTATATAATAACATAAATGTTTCTATTATTTGGGTTTCTAAATAGTACTAAAGAATAATTTAAAAGTTTAAAACGGATTTTATTGTTAACAGGGACAACTGTGGTACCAGGAACCGATTATGCCTATAGTACAGCCTACAGCCAATACGGAGCAGCATATGGAACTTATGGATACGGATCAGCGTCAAGCGGGTTACTCAGTAAGTAAACAGTGAGTATTGTGCAAGTAGAAAGCAATTTATTTGTGGTGGTTTACTTAGTATAAAATAGTACAAAATTATATACAGCGTTCTGACAGATAAAAACAACATTGTTTTTAAAACATGTACAGCTCACTAGTTCTCAAAGTTTGTAAAGAAAAATGCCACGCTAAAGTTATTTATTTAAAAAAAACAAAGGAACTTTAAATGTAAAATAAGTGAAGACAGAAATTCAAAAAAATTCCTTTTTTAATTTATTTTCGTTTTTCGATAAATTTACTTTATCGCCAATATTTTGACATTATTGGAAATTATAGCATCCCAACTAGGGGAAGGGAGCAAGTCGTATTGGTTTCGAGGAAGTGGGGTTATTTTTTATTTCTAATTTAAATTTTATTTTATTTTATTTTTATTTTCATTCCAATTCTTATTATTCTTTGTTTCCAGTTGATAAATAAATTATTTGAGATTTCACTAATTTTATAAAATATATATTTTCATTTGGTTGCGTGATCTTGTATCGAGGTTAAAGAAAATGTAGTTTAAAAAGGATATTTAATTTATTAATACTCAGAATAATTAATAACGCCATTATTTAATAGAGACATTTCCAATATTTCTTATGTTTGCAAAAAGTCGTTAAGTTCTTCAGATGAGAGTAAAGTCGCTTCCTTGTAGAAGATGGACGTAATAAAATTATAAAGTCCGTATTTTAAGATTTCGATGCAAGATGCTTGACATAGATACCTAGAAGCAGCAAATTTAATTAGATGGCCAGGACCTGAAAGAAAGAGATTAACCTCCGCAGCGAATATTCGTTCTGTAATATTCTTGAAAGATCTAAGATCTACTGCTGTGTTACTGACACATGATCTACAAATGGACCTGCAACAAATGTAACTAAGGTAACCATATGAACAAGGCGAGGCACAGTCCTGGGGAACAATTCATGCTAATGCAAAATAATTTTAGACCACATATTCGTCAGGTAGTGACTGAGAATCTTAATGAAGTTGAGGCTCGAAGGCTTAAATGGCCCGCTGGTTCTCCAGATTTGTACCCCATTTGACATTTTTGAGATTAATTAAATACATCGAATCGTCTTCGTCGTGTCCGACCAAGAACTTTACTAAAACGAAATATAGCAATAAACGATGAATATCAAGTTACTCCTTAAGAAAAAATCGCAACTGATATTAATTTGATGCCTGGGAGAGTCCGAGCCGTTATTTCGGCTAGAGGTGGACACACAGGTTAATTTTTAAATGGTTTCTTCAGGTTTTATTTAAATAAATTAAAAACAATGTTTTATTTAAAAATGCGTAGTTATTATAGTATATTTGTTGTTTTCTTTTTCACAGATGTTACAATAAGCTTAAAATAAAATATCACATTTTTTATAACTCCGGTGTAATGTCAAACAATTGCAATTTATTTTTTAAAATATAATGCAATCTTAATAAATTAGTCAACTCTTAAAAAAAAGTTATAAGAATCGAATTAAAAATAAAAAAGTCATGAAACATCAAATTTTGTCAACATTTTGGGATGAATTTGTTTGCCGGTGAGTTTATATTGTTTTAAAGTCAAAATATGCTTTATTATCACAAGAACAAATAAAATTCCTATTGGCAAAGCTTTAAATTAACCTAATGATACAAAATAATAATAACATGTTTTATATAAACATGGATGAAAAACACGATTACTAAATAAATGAAAACAGTTAATGTAACGCTATAACAACAAACAAAAAAAAAATCTGAGATGCACTAACAATAAAGAATATATATATATATATATATATATATATATATATATATATATATATATATATATATACAAATACACATACATACACACATAAATACTTGTATACATATACACACATACATATACATATATACATACAAACATATACATATACAATAAAAACAGATCATTTCCCTTCTCCTCAGAAAAGTCAGTACAAACATATAAGGATCAATGCATGTCAAAATGAGCTGGAAAAGTATTCGTCAAGACTATAATAAGCTTGTTCTGTCAGTTGTTTTTTTTACATTTTTTTTAAATATTATTGGGGATTGGAGACCCTATAAACTCACTGGTAAGTGATTAAAAATCTTTAGGCCATCATAAATAACTGATTTTTTGTAAGAGTGCTTCATGCAATTGGAAGTGGCAAGTTATGCCACTGGCGATTGTGATATTGGTAGACAAACGGTTTCGAGTATAAACAGTGAAAACAGTGTTAGAATTTTTTTTGTACAAATAATGCACTGCAAGAATCCCTGGGTTTAACTTTACAAAGGTATCTTATCGCTCGCTTTTGTAAGACAAATGTAAGATTTAATAGGTTCAGATTAGACACACCCCAAAACGCAATTCCATATCTTAAGTGAGATTCTATGAGGGCATGATAGACTGTTTTCCCTATGTTAGTTCTAAGTTCATCTACAATAACCTTAACCGCATAACAACCAGAAGCTAATTTTTTACTTATTTGCACGATATGATTTTCTATTACAAAACTTTGTGTTAGAAGATTTTTCCAGTCGGGAATCACCAATAACCAAACCATCCACATCACATTTAAAACCAATTACATTGGTTTTACTAAGATTCAATAACAGCAGATTCGAATCAAACCATTTTTTTATTTTTATTAAATCTGAGTCAATAATATTAGCCAATGCATCAACATTTCTGGAGTGTCGCAATATGGTGGTATCATCGGCAAATAATGTAAATTTACCTTTAATATAGATAGTTGACAAATCATTTAGGTATAGAAGAAATAGTACTGGTCCAAGTACTGAACCCTGTGGCACACCCCATTCATTTATACGACTCTTCGAAAATGTGGCACCCACAAATACTCTTTGACTCCTTCCCTTCAAGTATGATTCAAGCCAATCCAGAGCACAACCCCTAAAACCACAGCATGGAAGCTTACGCAGCAGTATATCATGACTCACGCAATCAAAAGCTTTCGATAAGTCACAAAACACTGCCGCTTCGTTGATTCTATACACTCCCTCCAACAATGTAAACATAGTATCATTAGTACTTTTGTTGCACTGGAATTCAAATTGATTTGGATCCAGTATATTATTACCGTTTTCACATGTAGCATTTTTATTTTTGATTTCCTTTAATGTCTTCTTAAGTTCTACCAAATCGTTGGGAAAAAAGAAAAATGAATTTTTTACCTCCTTCAAATTTAATTTTGTTAAGGGATCCCCGGTAGGAAGCAGAATCTCCGTGAGGCTTTCCGCAACAGAGCAGTAATAGTTGTTTATCTCATCAGCAGACAACTGCAGACAACCGCAATGAGAACTCATATTTGCCTTTCCACATATATTGCTCACAATTGACCAGCTTTCTCTCTGTTTGTAGTTAGATCTTTGAAGACGTTCAGTATAGTATAAGTCTTTGGCACTTCTGATAAGTTTACGGTACAGTGATCTATATTTAATAAAATATTCATAAAAACGTTTATTATTAGTATGTTTTCTTAATACATGCAGTGAGCGCATATTTGCAGCAGAGACCTTGAGTCCTTTAGTAACCCAAGGCTTCTATTCTTCTATTTAATTTTTTGTTTGGGAAATGAACTTTCAAATACATGGGTTAACTTCATGTGAAAGGAATCTAGATAATGGGATGTATCAAATATGCTATGCCAACAAACATTTTTACACATTCGTCGGAAGCGATTAAAATTATTGCTGTTAAATAACCTGCCATACTTAAATTTAGGACCACGACACTTATTCGTTTTTAAGGGGACTGAGACAACAATAGCTTCATGATCTGACAGATCAGCACTAATCACTGAGCATACTAAAGAACTAGTATCAAAGTGTGAGCACATGTAATCAATAACAGATGAAGAAAACTGTAAAAAACGGGGAAGTGTTAATGGACTCTTTATCTTCAAAGTTAATATTAAAATCCCCACCCAAAATAATGTTTGATGAGTCCGGCAATTGAGATAAAACCGCATACAATTTAAACAAAAAAATATCTACATCTGCCAACGGAGAACGATACGCACACAAAATATACACATTAAAAAACTCTGAAAATACAATAGACAATTCGAAGACCTTTTCAAGACACAGTTTGTTAAATTTTGTAACATTTATAAAACTGTTGTAATTTAGAAAACACTCACTCAGTAGTATCATTGTACCTCCGTGGACTGACTCTTTCTTCTGCAGCGTTCTTATTTTCACTAGCTGGGTGAATTGTGTAGTATATATCAAAGTCAAACTTCGAAGAAATACCGTCGGTACCTGCCTCTAGAAGGATTGCCTGATTTCATAGGCGGTTTCCAATTTCCCCATCACCATCATCGTTTCGTTCTATATCAACGGGTTTAAAACGTGTCATAGTTTCTAGTACCACCTCCCTTAGATGCGGTTATTATTGAATTATTGGATGCGTTTATTTTGTCGCAAATTAAATTCGATCTGGATTAACATAAATTATCTGCAATACTTGCAAGATTTTTTTAAAACTTGCTGTGACAAAATATCAAATACGTAGCATTATTAATGCTTTCAGTAATTAAAACTAGAGTTAAATCACTATGTCGGTGTTCACAGCAATATAACGTTTGTAGTTTACATATGGAATATACGGGTCTTTCTCCTTTTTCAGATACGGCTTACTACTACAGCAACAACGACATCGTAGCCAATCATTCTGCGCATGCCACTGACTCGAACTCCGCGGAGCAGAGCAGCCGGAGTCCTCTGGCGGCCACGCGGGCCAATTCACTAGCTTCCGCCAACTCACCAACAGAAAGCGGTGGCGCTTGCCTGAAAAGCGAAACGATTTTCCCGCACGATTTAAACCTGGGATAAATATATGGGGCCAAAAATGTATGAGCATACACAGCGAATTTCCGACTTCTACAGATCGTATTTGATTTAGCGACTTCTATCAGACAAAAGCAGAATAATAATTGTTCATAAAGGTTCGAGGTATGGATAATAGGGGTTTATAGTCGCTGCGCCTATAAAAATTCCTGTCAAGTACAACATGTATACTAAATGTAAAGACATCTATTAGTTGCAGATGTAAATAATTATTCTGCACGACGGTAGATCATAGTGGTAGCTGCAGATTGCTACATACAAAGCTCATTTTTGAATAACCAGCACATGGCTGTACTTGAAAGCTCAGCGACGATATTCTGCTTTTGTCTAGTAGATGCTGGGATTGAATATAAGTACTTGTTTTTTGTTTGGTATTCTGGTAAAATGTGAATATTTAATGTAAAAAGTTATTTAGAGATGCATAATATGTAATATATTTTCATGTCAGGGTCACTTTCTTAAGGTTATTTGGTAGACAATGATTTGAATCAGCTTAGTAAGAGAACAATGGTGATGTAGATTGTTTACAACATAACACAACTGATTAAAACCTTGAAAAATAGGGTAAATGTTTCTTTTTTGTGTACTTTAGACTGCAGGATGCTTTTTGGGTGTTAGAAAAAAGTGCAATTTAACAAGATATTTTTCCAGACACTATATACGCAAGGATAAAATACTTTTTTACGTATTTTTTATTAGTAATTAAAAAAAAAATAAAAAGTCTTGTGAGCTATTTCTAGCACTTAATAAAAACCTCAAGGGTTTCCAAGAAATAAAGTAAATCTGTACGATGTAAAATTTGTTTTTTTATATTATATTGAACAAGATGCAATGTGTGGATAGAGAATTATTTACATAAATGTCAAATTGTTTTAGTTACTAAGCTAAATATTCAATGTTATTTCTATTTAATTTATTGATATATGCGATCCAAATATCTTCTAAGGATTTATTCTGTCATAATATATAAAGAAATATCTTGGGAAAAGTTAGTGTTTATAGCTACTAAAAATAAATATATTTTGGAAAATAATAATAGTAATATTCCAAAATTCAGATATTTGTTATAAAAGTATTAAATTAAATGTACTTGTACATATACGTAAACCACAATTATTTTTTCAGTAAATCCGACCAATGTTCCCTTTTTAGTTAAAACTAGCAAAAATAATCTCCTTTCTGAAAATGTAGTCTTTTTGAAGGAAGTTTAAAAGACTGTAAACGCAACTTATAGAAGACAGATTTGAAAGATTAAGCTTTTGAAAGAAAATCTTTGAAACATATTTGGATGAAATATCCCATATATGGAAAGTTGATAAATGCGCAGCAATATTCTACTGGTCTCAAACTGACATTATATGTATAAAATAAAATAACCAACCAATGAGATCTGCGACGGTTTTGTGAAATAAATATATAATGTATAATAATTATTTTTTAAGATGTGACTCCGTTTCAGATGCTGATTGGTAAAAATATTTTGTGTATATTTATTTAAAAGTAAATCTAAGATTATATGTTGTTTTTTTCTTGTATTTTAATATATGTTTTTTATTTTATTTTTAGGGCGAATTAGTGTTTTTAGTTCACACCAAAGAATTGATAGAATTTAACATAGTATTTTATACATAGAGAGCACTTCAGTATCATATCAATTACGTAACCTCCCAAAGGATTTTTGAAATCTTTTGAGAGTTTTTTTTTGTAGTGTTTTAGATGTTTCTTAACTTTAATGTGTTGCACCATATCCTTGACTTTCTAGACGAGAATAAAACTTTTTTTTAGTTGATTTGACGTTGATTGTATCATCTTGTAGAAGCAAAAATATGATTTCTAGTAGATTTTTTTATGAATGTTATATGAAAACTGTACTTAATATTTTAAACTAGTCAGAAAGAAAACCGTACTTAATAGATCTAATGTTATGTTCTCCAAAATAGAAGTGGAATCTTTTTGTACTTACTCAAATGTAAATTAGAAACCTATGTAAATTTAATCTTCTTAGCACTGTTTACATGAAGAAGGGTATTATTTTGTATACAAAACGCATAAAATAGGTACTTTAAAAGGTGTGTACAACAAAAATGAAAGTTTTTCGCGAATTAGTGTTTTTTTTATTGTCGGTAGTTAATAAAAACACTTTTGCTTTCAAATGCAAACAGTGGCGTAGTTACACCCACGCCAGCCCTCGCGGTCGCGGGGGGGGGGCACGAGGTCAGGTGGCCCGGCGATAATTGCAAATGAGCCCAAGGGGATAATGAGAATATGTATGACCTTTTATTTAGTATCATATATTTTCCGGCTATGCTTTGGGGGCTACATTAGTTGACAAGTAAAGTACCTTTTTTTGCCATCAGTTATTTTTCTGTTTTGACAGGAGACCCATTACCGAAGAACGCGGGGGGGTCCAAAATTTGTAGCTACGCCAGTGAATACAAATATATTTTCTATCTAAACCTCCTATCTTCTTTCAGATCATTACATTTACTTACGAAACGAAAAAAAGTACAGCAGGTAAATAATAGAAATATTTTTGTTAATGTACAAGATGTCGGTTTATAATTTGCGCTACCTAGAGCTTTTACTTTTAGAGATAGAAAGATACTCGAAAGTAAAAGTTGTAGGATTTTACCAGATCTGTAAGATTTTTTATATACCAGCTTGTACTTTTTTTTTTAATGGTAAGTATTGCATATGTGAATGGCTGAACTACGTTTTGACCGCAAAATATTACAAAAAAGGGGCCTTTTAACCCTTCATATTTTTAATTTCTGGTATCTCTTCACTACGTCCAGCACCAAACTAGGAAATTACGTCATTAGCAGAAGCCACCTGATTATATCAATAAACATCTTGTCGGCCTGGACAACATACATAAAAATTGAAAAAGAAATTTGGTTTGTAGGTATTTTTTATATTCGGGATAAACATTTTTAATTACCTGTTTCTATTTGTATAAAATGTTAATAAGAACTTATCCTTTTTTGGTACCTACTAGGTATTTCCTTTTTTGGATTTTGTTTTAACCCCATAACTCCAAACAAAAAAATTTTGTCTACACTGAAAAAAAAGAATGTAATACATTCTCATTCTCAAATAATCATTTTTTAAAGCATTATTTTTTCGTCGATTATAAAATAAGGCTTTTCCAAAAGGTTTTCTACCATTAAATAAAATTGGGTATTATTAGGATTGCAGAATCAGCTTTTTAGTGGTTTTAATTCCATTAATGTTATCTTATTGTTTCCTTAAAATATATTGGCAATCGCGAATACAAGCACCCATGCAAGAAGAAAAACCCTTTTTACTCTTAAAAGTGTGTCTAACAAAACTACAAGTAACTTAAAGTATTACTCGAGAAATTTTACAATATAATAATAAAAGTTTTATTTCAAAATAAAAGAAAAAATATTTTACCAATGCACATTGTAAAAACAAACCATTTTGTATTTGCATACGACTAGATAAATGGGATTAAAAAAAAGTTGCAAGTGTATAATTGCAATTATTAAGGTTTCTTAGTAGCTACCCACCAAAATTATGTAATGTAAAAAAACAAGGGTAGAAGATATCTAGAAAACAAATAATTTTTTTCTTTCTCTAAAAAACATTTGTTGGTGGTAAAATTATTGACATTAAGATAATAATAACGTAATAGAAATATTTCAATAAAACATAAGACATAGGGAAAATCGATTTCAGTGAATTTTTTTTTAATTATATTTTTTGACCTCCGGAACAAAAGATGCAATAGGCCCAATCTAATTGCAACAGATGTTAAACATTGCCCAAATTCCATATAAGATACAGTGGCGGCTCCTCCATTAGGTCATATGGTCAGTGACCCCCCAATAAATATTTCCAAACAGAAAATAATATTTTTTTGATTTCCTTTAAATTTGGAAATTCCTTCTAATATTCTAAGCGTGTAAACTCGTTGAACGTTCACTTGATTCCTCGGCACTCGCACTATCGACGCTCGCGCAGGGATCTCCGGAGGTTTCATTTCGTTGGATCACGAGACTAACGGCCTGCGATGACCTAGTGGTTATAAACGGAGGCGAGTTTTTCCCGAGTGTTCCCGATCGAATTCGCACAGGAGCGCATAGGTAATGTACGGCTTACGTCGCAAATTTTGGGTCAACAGCCTAGCCGAGGAAAGTTAAACATTTTTGTCAGTTGATGCGTTTAATGTGAATCCTGTGATAGGTTGTGGTTACGATTGCGTATTTTCATACAAATTATTTTATTTTCAAGACTTGTTTGTTGTTTTTTTAGTATAAATTAATTGAAAAAATTAATGTTTTAAAGAATGGTAGCCACAGTGGTTCAGAATATTAACAAAAAAGGAAATCATTATTTTAGTAAAAATATATACAATTTGTGTGACTGGATATGCGATTGCGAAGGGATAACGGCATTTTATTGCCTCGTGTCTATGAATTTAGGCAGGCATATATATATTGCCCCCCTGAAAAGTTGATGACGAGCCGCTACTGATAAGATTCATTAAGAAACATATCCCATAAAATAGAAACAAATTGTATAAATAACTTATTCTCAATTACTTATAACAAAAATATAAATTTATTTATTCAGTGTTTTGATGTCTGGTACCACAAGTATAATGTTATACTGTCTTTTTGTTAGTTTAGCGCCGACTTCACATAGTAACATTTTCAGGATGTAATAAAATATTATTTTTCACTGTTTAGTGCATTTTTTTAAATCGATTTTATTTTTTTAGAGAAATTTTTATTTCATCCTTTTTAGGTCTATTTATACGAGTTTTATTGTACTGTACAATACCTCTTTTTCCTGATAGAGGGGTGATTGCATATAATACTTATTCATTCATTTATCGCATGGCGTAAACGGTTCAAATTGGCGCCATTCCCCTATTTTTATTTTTAATATTTTTTTAATATACTTTCATCCAAATTGGTCAGACTATCGCTGAGTAATCGATGTACAAACATAAAACAAATAAACAGGGTCAAATAGAAAAACCCATTCTTTTTTAAGTCTGTTAATAAAATACATGGAGAAACAAGATAAATCCTAAATGGTTTTTCCGACATACTTAACATATAATATTTCTCAAAATAAGAAAAAAGTCTTATTTGAAGAAAATTCCGCAAATGCCTTATTCTCGACATACAGACTATATTGTAAACGTTATACGCCCTATGTCATCGAACTAAAGTGTTTCCGGATAAAACTTTTTCTTATTTTGGGACATGTTATACGGAGTTGAACAAAATGTACCACTCCATATGTTAATAACTAGTCATAGGATTGATCTGTGTGCATCATATGTTTTGCCCAAAAAAGTAAAAACTACAATATATGAATTTCACAGAAAACGAACTTTGCCTGGTCGTTTGATTGATATGGAACAGAAAACAAACAAACCATTCTAATTTTCTATTTAGACCTTCATTCATAATTAACTTTCTTTGTTTTGTATTTATCCCATCCGTAAATCTTTTAAATATTATTTATATTAAATATTGAATAGTCTAACAACAGTTACAAGAGTTCCCACATATATTTTCTGTTTTAATATACGTTGTACATACCTTTTAATTAATACCAGTATAACCAATAGGAGATAGTTACCACAAGAGATTGCTAAGAGGATAGAAATTTGGCTCTAAAGAAATCAGACATCAAATGTAGATAAACATTATTGTAAATACACCTTTTATTTTTTAATATTTGTTTTAAAACTGTTCAAAATTTGTATAAAGGCTTAGTCCAAGTCCCGAGTATTATCTCATCAAATCTAACTTATTTTCATGTTTTTACCTTAAAATGTGTAATAATATACCAAAGAGCCTGCGATCTTTCTAAATAGGCCAGGCGTTTAAAAAACTGAAAGAATACTTTTCGGTTCATTTGTATGATTGTTTATCAATTTCGAGTAATATGTTTCTTAATTCACTATTTATGTTATGACTGGGGTATTCTTTCGTTTTTTTAAGGTATCTTAACTATATTATATTTAAAAATGTGATAGGCCAAAATCGATTTAGGCCCTATAAAATGTATGTACTTGCCCTTATAGTAAGACGGAAAGATAAGAAATTTAAAAGTATTTAAGTAATTTAAAATGAAAGAAACCTGTCACATTCACTCATTTAGCTGTAGGCAGTTTATATTTAGAGAAATATAGGAATTAATGAAATCATAATTTGATGTTTTATTGGATTTCTGTTACGTTTTCCGACAACTTTTCCGAACACTTCAAGTAAAGCAATGTAATGGTTGAAACCAAGAACAATGGCAAACTTAAAATTATCTCTAAATGAAAACGTTATGACCTCTAAATTAGGTATGCATGAATGGACATTTTTAAACTGATGGACATGAGTTACTTTACACCCTGTATATATGTAAAGTTTATAAACACAATATAAGTGCCAATAAAAAACCTTGGCTTGTTGGTTTTAAAATGTAAACAACCTCTAATAAAATGAAACATTGGCTCGTACTATAATCCAAAACAGTATTGGCTCGCCAGGAACTAAACTATCTACCGGATGCATTTTAGCCCTGTAGTATTATTATGTGCGAATATGGAATATTCAATGCAATTTATTAATAATTAACTATAAAAAAAGGTTCCTGTTATTTTTTTTTGTAAAACGCACATGTGCGTCTTCTGCACATTTTTACAAATCTTTACCCGCTGCTGTGCGGAAAACGCACTTGTGCATTTGAGTATATATATCGCTTATTTATAGGCCTAATGTTAACAAAACTTAAGACTAAAGCATAAAAAAACGTAAAAAAAGAGAATACAACTGGTTATTCATAGAGAAAAAGTAACGAATAGCATTATTCTTTTCGCTTTCTGATAATCTCGAAGACCTTCCAATATAAACCCTTCGTTTGTATCTCGTCGACGATCTTCAACGTCATCCCAGCAAAGTACCGACAAGGTGAAAAAAGTCGGGAAATAGATGACTACGGACCCTTCGTCACAGCATCATATGTCTTTGGGTTCTATCTACCTGGCAGTACCGCCGTCGCCCCCTAATATGACTACGAGCTAAGTAGAAAAAAGTGTCAGTGGCGGACAGACCATGCTCACAATATGAATCTAAGGTATATTTCTTTTGGATATAATAGAAACACAAGATGAAGCATTTTTTCATCTACTTTCTAACTTTATTTCTGTTTCATCAATTATTGGATCCAACCAGTTTTTAGAGATTGATTGAATACCTTCCCTACTCACTGGCAAGTCCCTTCTAGCCGACATCGTTTTGTGTAAAAATAGGCTGGTTGATATTCTAGTATGAGGGATATTCCTTGAGAAGGATGCACGAAAGGTACATCGCCCTCTCTAACCCTCGATAACTCACCATTCCGCATATTACCTTCGTTTGAGGTCATGCTAGACCTCGACAGACAGAGTACGAATTTTAAGTCCTCAAGGCTTACGGGACATCTAGTCCCAACGAGCCTAGGAATCAAGCAGATTTAAAAATGCGATAGGCCAAAATCGATTTAGGCCCTACAAAATGTATGTACTTGCCCTTATAGGAGAACGGAAAGATAAGAAATTTAAAAGTATTTAAGTAATCTAAAATGAAAGACACCTGTCACATTCACTCACTTAGCTGTAGGCAGTTTATATTTAAAGAAATATAGGAATTAATGAAATCATAATTTGATGTTTTATTTCTTTCACGTTTTCCGACAATTTTTCCGAAAGGCTTAATGTAAGGTAATGTCATGATTGAAATCAAGAACAGTGACCTTGAAATTAGGTATGCATGAATGGACATTTTCCTAATTCATTTTTAAACAGTTGGACATGGATTAATTTACACCCTGTATATGTAGAGTGACTTGCCCCTAATTATTAAAATCGAGACCAATTTATAAACACAATAAGTGCCAACAAAAATACTTGGCTCGTTGGTTTTAAAATATTTACACCTAATAAAGTAAAACATTGGCTTCCTTCGTATTATAATCCAAAGCAGTAATGGCTCGCCGGGAACTAAACTATCTGCCGTACGCATCTTAAAGAGGAAATTTTATGTTCCACATCCAGGCATCATGGCGTATAATATGGAAGTTCTCCTAATTCGTTTGTATCTCGTCGACAATCTTCAACGTCATCTCAGCAAAGTACCAACAAGTACCAGGTAGATGAGTGCGGACCCTTCGTCGCCGCATAATTTGTCTTTGAGCTCTATTTGCGCATAGACCATGGTCACAAAATGAAATGAAACTAAAGTACATTTCTGTTGGATATAATAGAAACACGACGTGAAACAGTTTCTCACCTACTTTCTGGCTTTATTTCTGTTTCATCAATCATTGGATTGAACCAGTTTTTGGAGAATGATTAAATACCTTTCCTATTCAAATTCATCGATTTCATCGACCCCCCCAGCCTTCGATAATTATGGGGGGGTCGATGTACCTTCCCGAGAAATATTGTTCATCCCAGACCATCATCCAGCCTAATCCATAATTGCTCATATTACGTACGTGCTAGTTGTTTACAGCAAAAGTGTGAATTTTACGGGACATCTAGTCCTAAGGAGCCTGGGCATCACGCAGATATATTTAATACTATTTTCTTAATGAAGGATAGTGCTAAGTTAAAAAAAAAGACTTAACAGAATTGTTGGTCCAGACCAATTTAGATATATTTTTTTAAATAAACTATTAAATAATTAACAATCGACTAAAAGTTCATATAATGTAGTAAGTAAATGTAATTCGTTTGCTTAAGTTTAGAAAAATATAGAGATGGTTGAGAGCATGAAAAAGTGTTAAAGCACCACGTCCACATAAATACCTAATGCCTATACCTGCGTCTGATTGACTAGTATCTTAAAGCGTAATTTTACTTGCCTCTTACGAGGGAAGTATTGTAGTCCTAAAAAAAATTTCCTTCCCACGCTTTTAGAAATCTTCCCTTGATGCTAAAAAACCTGCAATTACACTGATCTCGTTGTTAGCGGCATAGCAAAAAATACTTACCCGATTGACTTTAAATCTTGAGGAGACATTAAGGGTCATATGGGAATGAATTGATAACATTTAGATAAAAAAACAATATGGCGAAACAAAATGCCGGCTTGGTGAAATATGGTATGGTAAAATGTACAGGTAAAATTTTGCGCAAGGGTTAATTGTAATATACAGATGAATTGATACCAAAATGGCGGCTAAATGATATATTTAAAAAATCTGGAACTTAACCGGAACTTTCCTCTTTCTTTACTATTCGTAATAAACCGAAATATTCAATATAAGCGAAGTTATGTAGTCTGGAACTAATACTTAATTTACAGTAAAGTTAATAATAAGTTTAAAAATAAATTCTTTAATTTTTCAGTTATAGGTTCTGGAACCTAGTCTCTTCTGTGCAATGAGATTCGGGCGTTTCTTATTAATACATTCTTGTTCATTTTCCGTAAGTCTAGGGTATATTGAATATCTTGTTTTCCTCACATGTACTTCTTCATAGTAACAAAAAATTGTATGTACTCCTGTAACCATGAACGCTCTCAGAACTATATTCAGGAGGGGGGGCAACAATGTCAAAAAAACCGGGTTACAAAAAAATCGTCCCTAATCTACTACTTGTATCTAAAACCAACACTCCAAAAGCATGGCCGGAAGGAAATTAGATTTTGTCTAGGGGGAGAGGGCAAAACCATTTTTTTACCCTATAACATATGTAGTATGAAATATTTGCATTCCTGCCCTCCCCTCCGAGCGCCCATGCCTGTAACCATTTCTCATGAGAAGCTATAAAATAAGGTGAAATAATCCTTTCAGAAAAAAAAATTAAAAAGAAAATAGAAATAAAAATAGAGAAAACAGCGAGGTGTCAAAAATAAAAGTAAAACGATAAGAATGATATAAAACAAAATAGAACAAAAAAGAAGAAAATCATTTTTATATACTTTTATTTCTCCAAAAAAAATATTTCGTGGTAAAATGATACGGCGAGGAAGGACGTAACGTCTAAACTGCATTTTCTTTCTGTCGCGTCTCAGGTTCGTCTTGAACCGGCAACTCCCGTGCCAGCCCCACGGCCGGTAGGCGCCATGTTCACATTAAGACCGTTCCTGGCTGTAATGTGAAAAGCCGGAGGTAAACTCCATAAGTCAGGATTGTATTTGAAGTTAGACTGGCCACGGACCGACCTTGAATAACGAGATTCTCTGATGATGATGATTGCTTTCTCAATAGAACCTGTTTATTAGGCTATACAAGGATTTTTGCGTCTTGGTGTCGAACAAACGCCACACTTCGTGTTTCCCATAGGCCAGCCCTTAGGATCCTTCGCCATCCCTGATTTCTGGATTGGTATATCGAGGGGTCCGAGATATTAAGTTTCTCACCATAGCACATCCAATTTTAGGGAAGGCGCAGGGGTAGAAACCTCCCTGAAGTTCCCAGTGCTGTCCCCCTTGCACTCCATAAGTACATGGTCCTTTCAAGGGGCCTGCCATCTTTTTAATCCTCCCAGATTATATTCAAATGGCTGATCGGGTGTTTTATCAACTTTCTGTTATTTTATTTTTTATTTACTCCCTCTGAACCCAAAGCAGCTTCCCCAAGGGGAGGCAATGGTCTCACTAGCTCTCTTGTTTACGTTCCCTTGGCTGTGATATTGCCTATTTACTGTAATTGCAGTACTTTTTGCTAGCGTCATACAACGGAACTAGTGAAATTTAAACAAAGCAAATAAACGAGTTAATACAATAATTATAGTTTTTATTTCAACTAATTAGTACTTAACAAATTAAATTTAACTACTTTTTGCCTAAAATAACCCTATTGTATTGTACAATTTTTTAATTGCCAAACACCAATAAAAGCAAAGATATAAAAATTTCAAGAAATAAACATATATTTGAGTCATAATTGTAAAGACTATTTGAAGTGCTTCTAAACTCAGTTTATACTTAATTTTGATAGAAAACTATTTTAAGTAAATATTTTAGTCAAATTAAAATGAAGTGCTTTAAAGTTTCAATAGAACAACTGTTTACTATAACATAAATAAAACAAACTATCATTTTATTCGACACGAGGAATCCTATTCCTTGTCTTGGGATACAACGAAATATGAGAAATATTTATATTCTCTATTTCCTTGCTTATATTTTCTTTAAATTTCGTCGGTTTGAAAGTAGTACCGATAGTAATCGTCTTTTCTATGTTAAACTTATCCAAATTAGCTGAAGCGACGTCAAATTTCGATGGTTTTATCCCTTGAATTTTCGCCGGCAAATTTTTGGACATTTGGAGTTTAGCATTTTCTTTTTCTATTTTATGTTTGCGTCTGTAATAAAACACTTCTCCTGCAAGAGTGATCATCGCTAGTGCTAGACCGAATAGGGTTGCAATGAACACCCCACCTAAAATTAAAAAAATTGATACTAATTATTTGGGGTACTTAAAATATCATGTTTTTTGGAAACAGAATAACTACATTTTTGAAAGATGTCGATTTTTGGCAAATAGCACTATTTATGTTAAAAATTCTTGTAAGAAACACATATTATTATATTTATAATTGTCAGTTATCAATAAAAAATTTTACTGACGTTTCTTCTTACGATGGAAGTACTGTAATCATGAAAAATCAAAATTCGAGATGTTTGCAGACCTTTGCATTTTCTGGTCCCGAACCCCGAAAAACATGTTCAGTCTGTACCCATCATATCTCAAAAAGAACCTATCTGTTTGACTTCAACATTTTGGTCAAAAATCAAGATTCATATGAGGACATAGTAGTTACATTTTGGTAAAAATCTAACGTGTAGGAACAAAATGGCGGGCTCACAAAATGTAAAAAATCACTATTAGGAAACTAACTTATCGAATGGACCTCAGAATTTGCAAAAAAAATAAGATGTAAACTGGTTAAAATTTTGTCTAAATTTATTATGGCGGAACAAAAAGGCGGCCTAATAAAATATTCTGTAAAATTCCATTTCCTGGAATCAAATCTTCTTTTTATAGAGGAAAATAATAAAGCACATAATTTATTTTCTGCAGACTACGTAAACAATGTTAAGAATAATAATAATAATAATAATAAATAAAATATTAATATTATAAATAAAGCAAGACATAAAAAGCTTTCATATACGTAGTTACAAGAAGTGCAGCTGTTTCTCAAAACAGAAGGTTTCCTGCTTGCCATCCAAGACAAAGTCATAGCAATCAGAAACTACCAAAAACACATCAAGGACACAACCATTGAAGACGACAGGTGCAGGAGATGTCACCAGCAGAGAGAAACGATCGATCACATGACGAGTGGATGTAGAATAATGGCCGGAACTGAATACACCGCGAGACACAACTCAGCAGCAAAGGTCGTTTATCAAGCATTAGCCACAACATACAAATTAACGGAGAACTCAGACCCTTACCACCATTATACACCAACATCCATACTTCAAAACGAAGACTACAAGCTTTACTGGAACATTGACATCCACATATATAAAACAATCCCCGCAAACAGACCCGATATCACCTTCCAGTCCAAAAAAGAAAAGATCACTTATTTAATTAACATGGCTGTCCACAACGACGAGAACATCTAAGTGAGAATATCGCCAAATACACCGACTTGGGAATGGAAATAAAATGGCTGTGGAAACAGGAAATAATCATCATTGGTCCTTTCGTCATATCAGTAACAAGCCTCACCCCAACAACATTTTCACCGCATTTGGCTCAATAAGGACTTAATACAGGTATTCACAAAAACATTCAGAAATCGGACATTTTGAAAACATGTAGCATCGATCATTTCTTAATACACAATAGTTGTTTTTTGTTTGTATAATCCCGTCAGTATAAATACAACCACAGGAATACTGTGAGACAACAATGCGGAGAAATAATAATAGTACTAATAATAACAATAACAATAATAACAATAAATCAATTAAAAACTTAAAACAAAATGAAATAAATTACAGTTTATGGGATTTGTATATATTACCAAATAATTATATGCATATATAGACTATTTATTGTAAGTAGTGGAATTTTTTTTGGGGAAGACTGCTTCCCTTGCTTCCATGGACTGCACGCCTCTTGACAGAACAGACAATAAGGTTATGCAAAAAAACACTACAAAAACTTGGAGAGGTTTTAATGGCAGCTTTAAATGTTTATATTCTTTTAATACAAAAATTTTAGGAGCAGAGTTCATAATACTTAATGATTGTGACTATAGAAAATAAACAAATCGCCCTTGACCCGTTTAGCCTGAAGTGAAAGAAGTTTTCCTGTAATATTTAAATTATCAGTCGGTATTCTCAATAATAATAATAATGGTTAGTAGTTTATGTTGATTGGTCTGAACTTTTCTGTCTCTGAATGTCACAAGGAGTATGGGTGTAAAAATTGACAAAAAGTTTTTAATTTTTGGTTAAGTCAACGTTAGATAGAAGAAATCTACAAATTATAACATAATCCGAACGGCAGTATTCTAGTGGCTTCATTAGACAACCCGTTATAGTTTGTCTTGGACATCAATGGAGTAGTGCCTGCATACAATTCATAGAATTTGAACCCTAAGCTTAAATCTTATTCAGCACGGTGAGCGTAGATAGATGAAGCTTCTTATCACAGTTGGAATAAACATGTAGGATGGAGGAGGCTCTAAGGGACGCACTCTAGTAGGATGATAACTGGTAAGGTGAGGTAAGAAACATTTTGGTTTACATTGTTGTCAGAATAAAAAAATAGTTTACCAGTTTTAAAGAAGTGCATCATTTTTAGATCTTGAAAGACCATATGTGTTTAAAAAAATAGTAACATACAGTAACATCATAAAATAAAATAAAGTAAATCTCTCTTCCTTATGTAACAAAAACTGTACCTAAACTTTCCAAAGTAATCCCTTCGTTGTCGTCTGTACTTGGACAATCTCCTTTGGCAGAATGATTCCAGTACTTAGCTTTCAGTCCTTCGAAAAATCTGTCTTTTTGCAGATCTAAAACACTACAAAAAACTTATGAAAGGTAAATTTTCTCAAACGAGCGTAAATTATTCATTTTTTTTTAAAGAAAATATAAGCAACAGGCTCCACTTTTGTTCACGTACTCTTGATCTTGCTCAAATTAAATGGTGGACCTATGTATGATACAATTTGCCTATGAAGTGGTGTGGGTTTTCTTTGATAGAAGCAAGTAATTTCCTAGTATTTAAATTGGCATGCCAAACACATTTTTTGTTGTTAAAAATACTGATCTAAGATTATTCCGTTCTTTCGATAGAGACGGAAACTTCCTTCAGATACCTGTAGGTAGGGGGAAATGAAATGTCTTTTTGGAGGTAAACTGAAGGCTTTCTGTTCCTTGTTTATGAGTTTATATGGGTTTTAGGATATGCTACTTTGCATCTATTTTCTACTTTAAAAATCTATGTCAAAGTTAGTTACACCTCAGACTATACTAAACTTCAAACGGTAGATCCAACTAATGGATTCTGAACTACCTTAAGTTATAACACTTTTGATCGGCACACTAATGAGTCCCGATAGGACGAAAGTATGTGTATAACTACTATGTGTCTATAAAAAGTTGCTTAAATAATATTGTTTAAATTATGTATCGAAACGTTCCGTAGACAGACTAGTCTACATGTTGAGGTATGTAATTTTATTAAATATTTGCTTCAATTAATTAAGTTAAATATTTTTGTCGTTAGGAAAAAGCCAAAAAAGATTTTTGTTAGTCGACTTTGTTAGTGGTTAGATGATGTTTTGAAATTCTCCAAGTATTGCTGATTTTCTCAATGCTATAGGGATACTGGGGGAGAAAAGATTGCAACTTTGTATTGATAATGACGGCCGGCATTTTGAGCATTTGCGAAAGTACTTTTCAGTCATTTTAAATATATTTATTGTTGGTTTACTGTAAGTTGTTAGCACATTTTGTCGTTTTTTTTTGTTGTTTCACTGAAGCAATGCAGAACTCGGTTTAATTTTTTGCTCAAACCGGGTCCTACCCTGCCTCGCCCTAGCCTTGGCTATTTATATTGCGAAGGTTATGTGATTATGGGACTGAGTTTTAGTAATTTTTGTTTGGTTTCTTTGTTAAGCCTTACAGTTATGTAAGATTACTAAAGTTTCTATTGAAGCCTTGTTTTTTCCAGTTTTTTGGTTTTCCTAAAATTTTAGAAATAAGAATGAGAAATGAAAATAATTTCTACTTTGCCATTGTCACTTTTTCTCCTCCACAAAACGGCAAGGTTAATTGTCCAATCCGACGTTTCAGATTCGAGAGACTATCATCAACTTTCTTAATTTAAATGCTGACCTAGGTTTTTTATTTCATTATTTATTTAATTAGTTAATTTATTAACTGTCAAATAAATTGTGATATAATGATTTGATTTTTTTGAGAAAATCAGAATTATTTGGATAATTCCGAAACAACGCTTTCTAGTGACCACTAACAAACTCATTACTGTTCAGTTTATGGTTCCACGATTAGAGCAAAATAAGCACTTTTTTTGACACTAAGTTGAATAAAGTCGGTTCATCCAAAACAGAGATTTCATATTTTTGAAAATAGACAAAAATAGTCTGTGGTGCGTAATTAGGTGAAAAATACAATGCTTATATTTTCAACATACCTCAAGAAATTTAGAATATTTAAATTTACTTTTTTTTGTTGCTGTTACGTCCCCTAGCGGCCAACTTTCGAACTTGAAAACAATTTACGGCGGTTTTTCTTGGCCGATGTACCTACAAATATTTTTTTCCTTAAGCTCAGTCATTAACGGTTCCCGAGGTACACCCGACGTCCTCTATTATTGGACCACTCTGTACAAAGATATTATGACGAAAACGTTATTATTGAATCTTATGATTATGACAACAATAAAAATAATATTAAAACCCCAGAGCTGCGTCGTTGTTGTACTACAGTACCTCCATCTGCTGATTTTCTCTTTGATTCGGTGATAGTACTAACGTGTCAAAAACAATTGCTTATCAAAAAAAGGTAAGGAAGGTTCTGATCGGCATTTGGCGGGATTTGTTAAAAAAAGCGGGATATTAAAGAACGTAGCGGGACATTTTCCTTATTTGCATTTTTACAAAATATCATATAATAAAAATTTAACACATAGCTTCCATAAAAATCAGACATGACTAAAAAAAGGTTCTCATTTTTTGTGAGCCGAATAAAATCGTGGTAATGTCTTATATTTTGCTTAGGTTAATTAGCTGTGGAGGTGGGGGGCATTTGCCAGTTTTGCCCCCATCTAAATGCGCCAACGTAGGTACCGATCAAAAGTTAAAGTATACGTAATGACAAATTACAAAAGGTACCTACGTAAATAAAAAACAATAATCTCTTTGGCTCAGTATATACTTATTCATAACATATTTAAACAAACAATGAACATAACGTAAACCTTAACGTTTATCATGGTTATTAACGGTACCTGGAAGTTACCATCGCAGTGATGTATGCAAATAAAAGTGTGTGCGCGTAGTTTAAAAACGGAGAAACGGATTGAACTTTCAACAATTTTTAATCGCTTTTAGTTCCTTTTTGCGTATTAATATATAATCTTTTGAGATTTGCAATAAATTTATTGCAAATAAATGTATTTATTATTTACATTAAAAAGCGGGACATATTGCTTCCCGGTCAAGCACAGAGCGGGACGCGGGACAAATTGGCGCTAAAGCGGAACATCCCGCTAAATGCGGGTCACTTGGCAACCCTATGCTCTCTAAACGTTTTGAAACTGCTTATACCTTAATAAAGGAAACAAAAATTATTCTGGTCGTTTAATTATTGAAACACCCGTAATAGAGTAGTCAGTTGATTGCACTGGCAGCTCAGGATAAAATAAAGTATTTTCAGAAAGCTAAAAATCCAGAAAAATGAAAAGTTGAATCAAAAATACATTTTTGTTATGGTTTAGTCAAAATGTCAAGTACATATTTTATTTCTTCGTACAGTAAATGTAAATTGTAAATTGAATAAATTGAATATATTCAAATATTTTGAAAAGAGTAGCGACCTCACAAATTGTACTGAAGTGCAATAACCAGTCTACAGTCCACGTCAAGCCCTGTCCTACTTCAGTTTCCGTCTCCATTCAGCATGTCACATCCTCCCTGACGGCATCCTCCCATAGCGTTTTTTTGGCTCTTCCTTTGGCGTTTTTCTGTACATTCTGCTATTAAGGACTTTTCTTGGTAGCTTGTGTTCCTGAATTCTGATTGCCCATTGTAATCTTTGGATTCTGACTAGTTTTGAGATGGGTAGTTCTTGGTAAATTTCCTGATTAAAACCTGTTCGACACATGTCATTTTTCCATTGGTCCCAGAGTTCTTTGGAGTACTTTTCTCACAACAATTTTGATTTTGCTTCCTGTCTTCTTCGTTAGGATCCAGGTTTCGCAGTCATATCTCACTATCAGACTTATAATAATTGTATGTTCTTAGCGTTGTATTTCGTTGAATGCGTCTGCTCTATCTTTGTTAATAACTACTCCCAGGTATGTAAATTATTGCACCTGCTATATTTAGTTTTCCGTAGAACATATAGAATATCTAAATAGATATTTTAGCTCTTTAATAAGGAAAGTTGCTGTTATCCCCGGCAACTGACTAGATTTCTAAACCTACTAGACTTGTAAAAGTCAAGCCTCCTACTGGTCAGGAATCGCCGTCCAGTCCTCGGTCCGGTCGTTAGCCGTTCACTAAAATATAGGAATATAAGCAAGTTTCGTTTATTTTATGGTATGTTTATTTAGACTTAGTAGTCCCGTGGTTACATTAGCATACGGCTTGTAGGGATTCGAATTTTTTCGGAGCCTATTCTTTTCTAAGTTTTTGTTTTGTTAAAAACCATTTTTTATTAAATATGTGGTTTTCGGACTGCGTTTTTTGTCTTTGGTAGAGCTTATTTGTATCAGCATTTTAGTTTTAGCATTTTTACCATGATTCTTTAATGTGAGTATGTTCAGGCTTTGAGTTATTCCAAACTTATCCGTTAGCTGACTCTGTACAGTTAGGTATGCATCCAAATTGTCCATGGTTGCCTTGAAAAGCTTTACTAATTTGATTGGTATTTTAAATTCCAGTATATTTCATAGAGTTTACTTCGGTCTATTGAATCATAAGCTTGAAGTCTACAAATATATTGTATATGTCGATGTCATGTTTCTAGAATTTGTTTTGACAGTGAAGATTTGGTCAATTGTTCATCTGTCGCGTCTAAATCCAGTTTGGTATTCGCCAATGATATCTGCTGCAAAGGGCAGGGGTCTTTGGTTTAAAATATATGTAACCATTTTATAAGCGGTGCATAACACAATAGATCAATATAGCTGCGCAGCAAATCGAACAAGACAGGCCCCCCTAAATGGATGCAGTCTTTCAAAAGCCTGCATCCATCCGAGAGTTTATCGTGCAATGTTGCCAAGTGTATTGAGGGAGCAGGGAGACGGGAGTAGCAACCGCAGACAATATTCTTCTTTTAATTAAAGATCTCTTCTAATATTTAGTGACTAAAAACGGTGATCTTTGTAGTTGAACGGTGAAGGAATGCATATAGGTCGATGCTCGTGTCTCCCTGGCAGGAATAACTAAAGAAGGCATAAGGGATGATACTTATCAGAACCGAATCCGTACGAGTATCTGTCAAACAGAGACAGATCGCGCATAATTCGACAATACACTAGTGATGGAAGCTTCTATGTGATGATGCCCGTGATTAGATCGTCAATCAGGCGGATATATCTTCCTTGGACAATGTCAAGGATGTTAAGAATTGAAGGAGAAGCTGTTTCTACATATGCCAGCAGAACTCAAACCTGGATCTAATTTGTACGTATTTAGTAAATATGAATAAAACTAAGAATGAAGGCTGATATTTTGACTCCAAATAGTATAGAAGGTTATGCCCGACAAGTTACCAACTTAAGTTAGATAACGTCAGAAAAATTCAAATGGTAATAGCTCAACCTACCGCTCTCAGAAAAGTTTATTTCAGTAAGTGTGGTGGATGTTTCTATTTACAAGTAGTTAGAAGTAGGATTTTTGGAATTCAAATATATGCCATTAATTTTTAATAAAATGACTCTTACTTTAGTTCACACAAACTAACAACTTATTGTAGCTAATTAAGTGTCAGTTGGCAAAAAAGTTTATCGCTCACATACAATTTGGTTTCACCAAAGGTTGTAGATTGTATTTTTTTACAAGTATTTCGAAGCATGTCAAATGAAACTCAAATACAATCTACCAACTTTATTAACAATAAGTGTTTAAAAGTCATTTTGCATACAATTTTATTTTATTAAAGGTGGTGGAGTGAGTTCAGGTTTTAACGCACGAGCAGCTATGGTAGTTTTTAACTCACAGGGATATTTTGACTTGAAAAAATTGTCTATTTACCATGGTAACGGTTTAAAATAAATGTATCTGATTGGCTACAAAATAGCGCTGTGAAATTTTCTTAGAAGTACACCTCGAATATTGATATAACGAAAGTAGTAAATTCAAAAATATGTTTTCTTGTATGTAATTCTCTTATCTATTCTTATGACCAAAATGTATTATAAATAAAAAACAATTTAGTTTCTTACACTTTACTCAGGATGTCCTGTAAGTGACTGCCTTGTTGTACAGCTACAGCATAAGGTTTTTCCGCAAAAACTTCTCCCACCTCTGTTAAGTTACAATTTTTACTAATCTCGTATCGGATTTCGCTTGAATCATGGATGAAAGCGAAGTCAGCATCTAAAATATTCAGAAATAATTCTTAAATCTTTGTATTATAATGTTAACTACAAGTATGCTAATTACGGGAGCAACAATATGCCCAAAAACAAAATATCTTGAAAAGGTTTTCGTAGTATTTATTCTTTAAGTTAATTAAAGCTCTTTACATGCCAGTAGCGGCACAGCCAGCTATTAGGAGCGAAGGGGGCAGTTCAGAATAGGGAAGGCAGAAGTAAAGCAACGGTAAAATAAATAGGTCATCACTGCGTTTTGGAGCCACACAAAATAGCGCCTAATACAAGCGTCTATCATTCACGTTGGTTATCATCACGTCGTATTTACTGAAAACTAAGTATTGCTTACCGAAAAAAGCGCAACCTAAGAAGTGCAGGAGGCAATAAATGCCTCCTTAGCCTATCCATTACTAAGCCACTGCTTGTCACTATTTTTGTCTACAGTGTAGTAGTAGCAGTAGTTTCTATGTCCATGTAGTATATTATTTAATTATTTTTAGCAAGGTTTTGATCCGCATGAGCACAAAAATACAGCGGGTACATAGACATCAGTGAAATGAAATGGAAGGCATCGATGGAGGTGAGAAAAACTAGTGTGTAACTACCTAAAAACTGCTAGTAGCTTTCATGTAGTTTAAACAGTTTTTTTTTTTAAATCTTGTTAGAGACTGGAAAAAGGTCTACTATATTAACGATCGAAAAGATTTAGCTCCAAAACGTGTTTTTCATTGATTTTTTACTTTTGGGACGCTTTTGCCGCTTCGAAACGTTTTTAGTAGATACCCGGGGGTATATGAAGACGTAAAGTGTTTTAGGGAGAGAGTTCCTAGTACAGCGCTATAACACGAAAAACATAAAAATATGTGAAAAAAAGTTTATTTTCGAAGATTGCCGTATAGTTTTTGGTCGCGATCGGCGAACTTTATTTTGAAAAAAAAAAATAACCAGGGTCATTTTGCACCCTTCGGACGACTTAACACTGATCCTAGGGACCTGGAAAAGAAATTAAAGAAGTCGGAAGTCCTAATTGAGCCCCTGTTTTAAAAATCTCTAATTTTTTTACCAAAAATCTATCATTTCTTAGCCAAAAATTTCTGTAAAGAATTTTGATTCTCTTCAAGACGAAACTCTCATCGTGAATTTATTTTTATTTTCAATCTACTTTAAAATATTTTATCCTATTGAGTTGCAACAATTTTTTTTCTTCATACAGAGTTAATCTAAGAGGATGAAATAATGTTCTAAATTTTTCTTTAATAGTTCTCTAAAGTTTTTTAACGGGCCTAAATTGCTAGATTTTAATAAATACACACTATTATTTAATAAAAAGGCAAGACGTGATCAATTTTATATATTTATTGCATATAAGGTAAAAAAACTGCTTTTGAATCGGATTGTCCAGTCGAAAAAAAATTTAATAAATATTTGGATTGTCCCTTCCATAAGAAATAAGGGATATCGATTCTATATGTTATTAGGGATGGCTGATCCAACCATTTTTACGGATCAGTTAGGAACTGATCCCAGAACCAAGTCTTAGTTCAGTGGACCAGGCTCAGTTACGAGTCCAATAAAAAAAATGATATCATCAGTCATCAAATAATCAATTTACATTCGGGTACGGTCGGTGTTACTTTGTTTAACCTTGAACTCAACCGAACTTGAATCGAATATAGCTAATTTTTCTAAATTTGCCAATATTCTCAAAATTTGATTTCATTAATTCTGAAAATTTTCTATAAATTTTAAAGTTTTCCAATATATTTCCAGAGAATATTCGATTTTTATAAATTCTCCAGGATTTTCAAACACAAGTACGTACCTCAGATAAGTGAGGGCAGGTATTTTAAAATTTTAAAATATCATGTACTGGCATAAGATTTTTTGTACCTAATTTTGCCTGTACTTATCCCGTGGACCTTTACACTTGCAGTCTAAAACCGGCCGCGGTACCATCCATAAAAATTACGCTCTGATGTTCTTAGACTCTCGCTTGCCTCGAGAAGCGTATGAACATGTAATCGGCCTAAACCTAATACTATTACTTATAAGGCTATATAATCCGAACATATTTTCCCAAGTGACGTCTTGAAAACAAAATAAATACCGGTAGGCTCTTTGCGGTGCAAGTTGGAATACGTATATCTGATTTTTGATAATAGGTATAAAAAAATACATGGAATAAGTAACTAATAAATGATTGATATAAAGTTCAGTTCCATCTCCCCAAGTCCATGATCAGCTATGTCAACGAAACGAATGCGTGTCGACCGATGGCTATTTCAAAGGTCCGACAGACGGGCGCCGGTGCGTAGGAATCGTCGTAATTGTAACTATTTAATATTTTGGTCCAGATGTCTGGATCAGTGCCATGGTTCTAATAGCAGGGATCAGTTCTAACAATTCAGTTCCAGTTATAAGTAGCCATCACTAGTTATCGAACAGCGTAGTCGGGAAATTTTCCAACAATGTATTTGGTTGTGGCTGGTTTGGGTTTATTACGATCGCTGTTGTTATCACGCTTGGTATGAGTTTTTTTGAAAACATGCTTGGGATTAAATAATGTTCGTAATAAAAAAGCATTCGCAGATCTGATGATGGTCGATATCTCAAAAACCGTAGCTCCTACGCTTCCGAAAATATTAAAAATTAATTTGGAGTGTCCAAAACCACCGTTAGATGTGGGTTTGAAAAAAAAGGTTCGACAAGAAAATCATTGTCTATGTTTATATGTTTCTTTAATAAGCTTTATTGAAACTCGATGCATCTCTTTTCGTTTGGCAGATATAGACCGAATACTGCAATTTTATTTTTGGCTTATAACTGCCTTTTATATTTTGGTGGTATAACATTTTCCCACAATTCTTACGATTTTGAGGCTTTCTATTTTTTTTTTGAGCCTCTGGGGAAATTTTCAACTAAATTCTCAACTATTTTTTTCGAACATTTAGGGATGGAGAATTATCGTATGCGTTCACAGAAACCCTTAAAAGTATCATAAGACCATTAAACTGCGTCTCTACTTACGATAAATAGGTAAAAATTTATATATCTCTTACACAAAATTATATATCTCTACACACTTATGTTGACCCGCCTTAATGTGCTTCTTTCAACTTCTTTTTCGGTTAAATAAAAAAAGAAGAATTCAAATTTCAAATAAGGTAGGTTATTTAGGTTAGGTTACTTGTGTACTAGTTTGTAGTTTACGGTTTATTTTGAGGATTTTCGAATGTTTGTAACCTAACGCACTTGAATAAGCTATAAAAAAATCAGTCAGAATGGATAGAAGTTTGAGAAGCAGTTCATTATTTAGTAGTCCCTTAACACCAAGATCTCGAAGTACTGTTTCAAGCCGAATATCTGTAGGTCGTAGCATCAATGATTCGTAAGTTACTAAATTATTAATACATTTTTGTGAAAACCAAAAACGTTAATTATTTAAATTCATTTTAGCCGATTAAGTAGTAAACCTTCCTCTGTACACATTGTATTAAGAACTGCTCATAACAATGTTGAACGATTTGGTCTTCCTGTACCAGTGCTTGTTGAAGAAGCTTTAGCATTCTCTGATAGTAAGTAAAGTACTATAATTTTGCTTAATTCGAACTTAAAAAGAGTTCATGTACATGGCTTTTTCTGTAACTTAGTAAGAGATACAGAGATTTATGAATAAACCAATATCTTTCAAATTATAGGTTGAAAACTATCGACATATCAATAAATAAAGTATATCGATAGATAAAGTATAACATATATAAATCTAAAATCCCCATTCCTAGTTAGGTTAGGACTGGTTAGGTTTCCTGTTAAGAAAGAGCGTGGAAGCATGGCTAAATTAAAACAAGTATTTTTTTTTAACAAAACCTATATTGTTAGGTGGATATGTCACATTAGCATTAGTTAGCTCAGGTTCGTCGATAAAACTATATTTAAAGCTTTAAACCATCATTAAAACCATAAAATCACATGCTAAGCTAACCTTAAATCATGGAAAATCAAATTTGAAATACACATATTTTAAAGTGATGTGATTGGCATGATCCGCATAGAATTTAAGGCCCTGTTATAAGGAGTTCACAATAAAAGGCATTGAAAATGTTGAACTTCTTTTTGTTCTTTTTAATAAAAAAAAAATGGTTCATTTATTAATTTTTTTCTCTCTTGAAATAGTTTGGAAAGTTTGTATTTAGAACTTAAGATTTAATTTATTCTCGAATTTATCCTTACTGAAGTTATAGAAAAATATAAAAAAGTCAAGTTACATGAACCTGCCTTTATACTGATCTGTTTACTATTTTAGAAAATACCGTTATAACTGCTAGGTTATCTGAGTGTGGTTATGGGTGGGTTGTATGTGGTAGAAAACTATTGGTGTGGCAATTTCAAAACACTCAAAGGGGTCTATCTCCAAAACAACGAAGTTTTCCAGTGTGTCATGAGTTAAAACTTCCTCAAAGTGATCTTGCGCATCGTGCTGAGCTTGTATCAGTGTTTTTGAATAAATCATCAATACATCCCTCTTGTGTTGCTGTATCCCCAGAAGGTTAGTAGAAATTTGTATATATATTTTTAATTTTGTCAATATATTATAATGTACACCTTGTCCATTAATTATGAAATAATTAAAAAGGTAAGTCAGTTTCAGTACCAAGATTTTTGTTAATTGTAAACCAACTTTTTTCCTAATAGACAATTTCGAGAGCAATTTACTCTAGAATTAAAGGCAGAGTAACTAATGTTTCAAAAAGCTTTCTTGTACAGGGTGAGACATAAATTCTAAGCAGATGCAAGGGGTAAGCCCATATATCTAAGGATGTACAGAGACATCCAAAGACTTCCTGTAGTGGTTTACCAAAAGGTTTATCCCCTCGAGTTGATGTAAATTTCATAAACTTTAAGTTGGCTGCATAGTAAATTCCAGTTAAATAAAACTTGCTGCAACATATTTCTCACAATTCGATTTATTCCAATATCAGTTTTAGAACTTAGGATATGAATTTTATTTTCTTCATAAGAGGAAAGTATTGTAAATGTCTGTATGTATTGTCTAATGTTCGCGGCATGACTAAAAAATTACTTATCCAATTGACTTCAAATATTGGTCAAAAATTAAGTGTCATATGGGGATGATATTCTAATATTTTCATAAAAATCTAATATGGCAGACCCAGATGGCTGCCTAATAAAATGTTAAAAAATGATTAATTACTAAAAAACTGCTGATCAAATTTATTTCAAATTTTGCAAAAAAAATCAAGTGTGATTTACGTAAAACTGGTAAAATGTAGGTGAAAACTATTATTTGAATACCAAATGGCGACCTAATTAAATGTTTAAAATATTACTATCAAAATACCCAATGAAGTTGAAATTTTGTCAGTCCTTTATGGAAAAACAAAATGGTGGCTTAACCAAATGTCGAGCTAAATGTTTAAAATGTCAGTAAAATTCCATTTTCTAAAATAAAGACCTAAGGAAAGTCATAAATGTGATAATTGATTTTTTTACACATTATATAACTAAACTTAAAAAAATAAAAAATAATAATATTAAAATAATTTAACAACAAATAAAAACAAAATTTAAAAAATGCTATACTGGAGTATCGAAACAGTGGTATTATTTAATTCAAGGTTTAATTAGGTATGGTAAAAGAATTAATGTTTTTATATATGAATGTATGTATGTCAGATCCTCCGTTAGATCTTGGCAAAAAAATTTGGAGGAAAAATTATTTTAATTTCAATCTGAATGATTGTTAGATATGTAAATAAAACAGATGTATTGTCATAAATTTTTATTTGTGAATGCATATTATAACTATTCAAGAGAACATTTATTTTTAACTAGACAAACACAATATAAAAATTTAGCAAAAATGGTAAATATTATAAACACAATGGTCAGTTTCAGGCAGAAGTTCATCCCTGTTACACATTTGGATTTTCTCTCAGGTTTTCTGCAAATATTTAGCTTAATTGGATATTTTGATACTAATATTTTAAACCATGAATTAAGTTGCCATTTTGTTTTTGCATAATGATGTCTCACCAAAATTTTACCAGTCTAGCCCATACCACACTTGATTTCTTTGCAAAATTCTACTATTGAAAAAGTTTATTATAGTAACATAATAGGATTAATATTGCATAGTACTACAAAAATATCAGTATATTTTAGTTTTAACAAATAATTAAAATAGGTATAAAATGTCACATAGACATTAGATGAAAGATTTTTTTATATCAAATTAAATATATGGGTGAGAAATTATTCTACTTAATTTGTAAAAACTTGTTTTAATAATGAGTTACTATAAAACCTGCCTAAATTGTTAATGATGAAAATAAAATAAAATATCAACAAATGTTTTATTGGCCCTCTACACTAAATAAATTAAGTTAATAAAAATTAAGTATTCACAATCTTGTAGAGTATATATCAATAACTAGTCCAAATAAGCCTTTAAAATTAGATAAAGTCAGGAGCTCTTCAGGAAAAATTATAAGAAATTGTCATTTTTGAGCAAATATTAGAAATAAAGTTAACAATATCAAAATAGAATTAATGGCAACTTTACTCTAAACTTAAAATTCTTCTTTTGTAATTGAACAGTTACGAGAAATCAATTTCATCTAAAATAATAATTTTATACCTACAGAAAAATCTAACAATGTGGCAGCGGTGTTTATACATTTTTTGAATTTACCGTGTCACCTTAAACCTACATGGCGAAAATTGTTACAGTAGCTTAAGCGGTATTAATAAAAAGATTGGTCTGTACTTTCTGCTAAACAAGTATAATTTTAGAACCATAATTACCTGTGTCAATAAATACTATGCATAAGTCTCTACTTGATACTCTTAAATTGAAGATGTAATATCAAATATATCTTCCAACTGGATTTGCTACACAACCAACTTAAACCGTGTGAAATTTACATTCACCAAAATTTTATGCCCCTTCTTGTACCTACAAGAGAGCCATTAAGGCATTAGTATTATATTATTCTCTAAACTCTAGAGTAAATAAGTTTGTATCCATTAATAAGTTTATATTTTTTGTTTGGTTTAATGATCAGTGAGTTACTAGCAGTGCACAGTACGTATCAGATCCTTATTCCATAATAATGGGTTAATTGTATTACATCCCATTTGATGGGTTGGTTGTAAGAAAGCCAGTAGGGATAGGTTAATTTTTGCTGTCTGTGTTTTTAAGGTATGGTACGTTATTGGTCAGATATTACTCAAGACCATTGTTCAGTGGATCAACATGTTGATCTTAATGGTCAAGAATGCGACAGTCTTGTTGATGCTGGTGCTCTAGGATGTATATTTGTAACAACTACTTGCACTGTGGTATTAGTACAGTATAAACAAGGGAATTATGCATATCAGCTTATCTGCAGAACTCTAAAAACTCCTGGTAGTTGGTTAGGTGGGATAAGTAGAAGGGTATCTTCAATATTTTTTGGGCCAATAGCCGCCGATCACGGAAACGAAACTGTAAGTTTTTATATTTTACCTTTATTTTTTTTTTTAAGTAGTGACCTATTTTTGAGGCATTCCAATAGATATTCTATATTACTTCATAAAAAGCATTTTTTCGGGGGTAAAATCGAGTGTAAAATCTAATTATTTACTAATAAAATAAAAATGATGCCTTCTTTACTATAGGCGTCAAAGAGCCAAGAAAAGACAAAACAATTGCAAGAACCCAAATTTTAAAAATACTTTTATTATTAAGACATTTTTGTTATATGCTGAGATATATAGGGTTTTTCGCTTAAATTCTAAATTTCGATTTCTTACAAATTAAGGAGGATATCAAAATTTGGTAAAAATTAACCTTTGTATTTATGTAAATTATAATTATTAGGAGCTAAAACAAAGTCGTCGCGGTTAACAGTAATTGTAGGCATTGCTACACTGAGAGGTAAACAACTGAAGAAACTTTGAATGTCCAAATTTTAAATTCATGTCTAGTTCTAAAAGTTTTTTTAATATTTGCACCTATTGCTTAATTGGTGTCTCAGATATGATGTGTTTTTTAGTAGAATGATGATTTTTTCTCAAACAAGTAATTGTTTTGGGACATATTTTTTTTAAATAATATAAAACTTTAAATACTTTTGATTTTATCAAGATAAATAAATATTGTCATTTAAAAAAAATATAAGCATATTTCAAAACAGGTCAGTGAAAAAAATTCATTACTCTACTAAAAGATGCGTTATATCTCTGAAACCAATAGAGTAATGAATTGGGTGGGAATAAGTTATATAAATATATGTAGATTTACCCCCGTATTCACTAAAAAGGTTTAAGAGTTAGACCAGGTCTAGTTGTCATGGTACTTAAAACTATTAGTTCACCAGTTATGTTTTGCTTAAGTCCCTTTAATTTTGGAATTGTGACATTAGAAAAATAATTTGTTCAGTTGTTAAAAATGTCATCTTAAACCTATAACTGTCAAGTTAGACCAGGTCTAAATTTAAACCTCTTTAGTGAATACAGTGTTTAAGTTTAGACTTTTACAGTTTTTACATTTGTTTTGATTTTTTCTTGGCCTCTGGATGAAACCGAGGACGAAGCATTCTTAGTACAACCATATGTCACTCATCTATCATTCTGACAGGCAAAGTTATATTTTATTAATTTTTATTTTATAATCTAGATTCAGGGGTGTTGTTATTTAACAAAAACAAAGGTTTTACATTCAAGTTGTCAGCGAAATATAATATTTTTCTTTTCTGTTCACCAGACCAGCACTTTTATATAGATTCAGATATTTTAACTGTTTTTATGGTTATTCTAATTTTAATGAGCTGGATTAGCCGAGGGGTTAGACAATAAGATTCTTTTTATGCAAATAATTTCTTACCACACAATAACTCCACCCATCATTTAAAACACTATTTTGATAAATGACACAATGAATCAAAATAAGCAGCAATGCATAAAAATCGGAAATAAGTCATATTTAATAAACTAAAATTGAATTGAAACTTCACGGTAAAGAAAAAAGTTATAAGGGTTAGTAATTTATTTCTGACACATGATGTATAACCGAGTATATAACTCATGAACAAAAATAATAATGTTTTTTCAATGATTATGATGCGTTTTAGAGAATCATAAGGCTTTTAGCAGTCCCAGGGATTCAACAGATGTACAGTGTTTATGTGTTAGCTGGTTTAAACTTTCAAAAATGGATTTTGACAGAGTCTGATCCAGAACAGTTGGTATGGGCTGCAGAGTTATCAAGACCATTAAAGGATGCTTTCCGTGCCCATATATCACATTGGGATGTTTGTGACCATACAGATATTGATGCCTGGATTTTAGATATGCATCAAGACAGAGAAGGTGTTTTAATGCTGTGTGCCGCAGTTAATTTGCACATGTCTCCTCAGGTAATATTCTCTTAACATCATTGCATTATAGTGGCGTTAATCTTTGGGAAATTTTTCATAAAAAAGGAACTGCTCCTCTCCTCAGGTTTTTTTTATATAAACATGGTGTGATTATATGTTATATTTATATAAAAATGGTGTGATAATAAGGGAATGAAGAAATAATTATAGGTGCTTCTGGATCTGATGAGAACAAAAAAAATTATTTCTTCATTTTCACATTTCCGATAATATGTAACCTACAAAACAACAAAAACCATATGATAAAGAATTTTTGAATTTTCTTCATAATTTTGCTTGTGTTTATTGAATTTTGTTAAAAACTCTGAAAAAGTTCTTGGAGTGGTTACTAATAAGCACACCAAATTTAAAGTTCTTATATCTGATAGGACCTTAAAAAACTGCAAAACTTTTCCTATTCTTTTAAAAATGACATATATTATTTTTTAAATAAGAAGATACATTTAATCTCTTAGTTTAAATATTGACAAAATTTGTTTTTTTTTAAATATTTATTTTTTATAATTAATTCTAGAGAAAAAGCGACTACATTTAAAAGGAAAACCAATAAGTTCGAACTTATTTTTAAATAAAATCTTTACAATGAAAAAGATTATTATTAAAATTTGCTTAAATGTGAAATAAAATTATCATTTAAAAAAATTTTTAATTATATTTCCTTTTTTTTCTTTAAAAATAAAAACTATTTGACTTTCCTTTTGAATATAATTTCTTTTTATCTATCTTTAATTATAAAAATAAGTATTTTAAACAAAAACCAATGTACACATTTTCACAAAACAATACTTAAATGTAGAAATTAAAGATTATAGACTCAGTTCTTTGATGACAATCACCAGAATGGTTTTCTCCAAAAACTCAATCAATTTTGGTTTGACATGTCTGTATAGACCTTCACCTTTACTAGTATAATAAACTTTATTCATGATATTGACAATTATTTCAATGAAAATCTGACTGGTCAAATCGAAATCTTTGTGGGTGATATAAATTTGAATATTAATAATAAAGATGATGGTAATGTAAATTTATATTTATCAACATTATATCAGCATAGGTTCGAATCGTTTATAAATACAAACACAAGAGTTATGACCTCAACTGTAGTTGAATTGACTATCTATTTGTAAGAAGAAAGCTAAAAATACAGAACTTAAAGTATCAATTCTTTGTATTAAATAACAACTTAACTGAACATTATCCAATAGTATTAAATATTACTATTAATAGATTAAACCATATAGTGAATAACGAAACAGGTCCACTACCTAATATAAAAAGAATAACAGATTACTCCAAACTATCGGACTTGTTAGAACAAAAAAATTGGGAAACTGTAAAGGGCTTAGTCGATGCACAAATGGCTACTGATACTTTTTATAATGAATTCTTACATTTAGTTGAACAGTCTAAAACCATAAAATTAATTAACATATATCGCCATAAAAAAATAAAACCATGGATTACGAATGGTATTGTTACATCAATTAAGAACAAAGATAAAATGAAAAAAAAATTATTTAAATCTCCAAATGCCCAACTATAAAATAAATATAAAAACTACCATAACTACTTAAATAAATTAATTCTACAGTGTAAATATAATTTCTATAAAAGAGAAATTCAAAATAATAAAAATAATTTGAAAAAAAATATTTCAAATAATATCAGATGCGACAAATCAACAAACAAAGAAAAAGAACGAAAATATAATAACTGATAGTCAAAAAATGTTCCAAAATGATAAATATATGGCAAACTACATTAATGATTTTTTTATTAATATTGGGCAAAAAATGGCAAACAAAATAAATATATCTGGTAATATAACAAAAAACATTTATTTATCAGAATCAACAATGTTTCTGTTTCCTGTTAATAAAAATGAACTTATCAAATGTATAAGTACATTAAAGAATAATAGCGCTCCTGGAGTCGATGGTGTTACATCTAAACTGATCAAAATAATTCACTTAATCACTTGTATATCCTTGAACCAATATCTCATATAATAAACCAGATTTTAAAAATGGTATAGTTCCAATACAATTTAAAATAACAATAGTCAGTCCAATACATAAAGCATGCAATAAAAATGATATTAATAACTATTGACCTATAAGTGTCATGAATAATTTTGGAAAAGTTTTCAAAAAATGTCTAAAAGACTAATATTATTTTTTAAAATCAATAACATTTTTTCAAAAAGTTAGTATGGATTTGTGGAGCAGCGAAGCACCTGTATGCTATGTATGAATTGGTGAAACAGATAACTGATAATCTCGATTAAGGTAAAAAGAGTATAGCAGTGTTTCTAGATTTAGCGAAGGCATTTGACACAGTGCCTCATGACAAACTTTTGGATACACTGGAATTCTACGGTGTTAAGGGTACTGTGTTGAATGTTTTTCATCTTACGAATAGGTGTTCCACAGGGGACAGTACTTGGACCTATAATTTTTATTGTTTATATTAACTCGCTGACAAATTTAAATATTAATGGTTCTGTAACATCATATGCAGATGACACTGTGCTACTCTTTACTGGAGATTCATGTAACGAGGTAAAGTGGTGGAGAAAGAGCTAATTAAAGTAAAGAATTTGTTAGATCATCATAGACTGACTTTAAATGTAGAAAAGACCAAATATATATAATTAAAACTCTAGCAAATAGACCAACATTTTCCAGTAGTTCTGTAGAAGGCTTTGAGAGTGAGATTAATGAGGTGTCGAGCATAAAATATCTGGGTATAGTTATAGATAAATATTTAAAATGGGAAGAACAAGTTCTTAAATTCAAAAATAGCATTAGAAAATTAATTGGGAAATTAAGAGAAACACTTGGTAAAAAATTATTAATAACAATTTATAAATCATTAGTTTAGGGTGGTCTATATAATAATTCACTAGAATAATTGAATGTTGCTCAGAATTATATACTTAAGCTAATATACAAAAAGGGTAAACTATACCCAACCAGACAATTGTATTCTGATGATATTTTTAATGTCAGGTGTTTATATGACCTCAGCACTTGTACATAAACAGGAACATAAGAACTGATATTGATTGAAGTATAATCATTTAACAAGATTCACAAAAATTTACAAATTCCACAAAGCAACAGAAATATTAATCAGAGATTTATAAGTTATTTAGGACCTAAATGTTATAATTTGTTTCCTGAAAATGTAAAAGAAATAATAAACTTAAAATAATTTAGCAGAAAATGTAAAAGTTATATATTTGATAACTATAATTCCTTTACTTTGTTATTTTGATAACTTTAGGTATTAGTTTGTAAATACAAGAGTTGTAAATATGAAAATATGTTATATGGAGACAGTTTTATGGCCTAATTAATAATTTAATTATGTTATGTTGTGTATAGCACATAGGGGTGTTCAGTCACCTGGGTGCAATAAACAATTAGTGACAATATTTACTATTACGATTACATGTAAAACTATTTATAGAATATATGAAAGTTTAAATAAATTAAAAAAAGTTTGACAAAATCTTTATTTTAATTAATTAGGAAATTAAATAGAATTTCCTGCCTAAAAAACTAGACTATTCAATTTTTAAATTTTAAGTTTTTAACTGTTCTATTAAGTACATACAAAGACCTAAAATTTGGTTTGCTTATTAGTGACCAGTATTGGAAAATTATAGGTCATATGATTTTTGTCGTTTTTTTGGTTATGTATTGGTCATAGCATAGAATCTCAGAAATCTGAAAAGAAAGACATTTTTTTGGTTTCAATTGGATCAATAGAAGCCACTTTACTTGTGTCATTTTAAAAAGAAATTGTCAAAACGCCATTTTTTTTACACGTTGGGTGACGCAAAAACTTAAGAATTATTTCCTTTGTAATCCTATCAAAACTTGAGACCAGTTCTTTTTTCACGAAAATATCCTCGGAAAAAACATCTCTTATTTAAAAAGGGATTACATCCTAAGAGAATTGCTAGTAAGATAAGAATTTATAAATGTGAATATGACCTTAGGTATATTATGCAATGATGGCAATAGCGGCTAATAACCCAACTGCACCTACACTTCCAAAAGACTTTTTATTACTCAAGATAATGGGCCTATACAGGGATAACAATCCGGGGGAGGCCTTAAACTATAGATTCACTCTTTGTGGAAGTAACGCATACATTTATAATACGAAAACTATTACTGTAATAAAACCTCAAGAGGACCCAGATCCGTTGGAGTTTCTACATCCTCAGGATCACATATTTAGTAAGTTAAATTTATGGTGTACGTTGTTTTTTTTTGGAATGAGTGTGCATTCATTTTCATAATAAACAAATTAGAATATACTGGATAGAGTTTTTTAAATGATTTTTTTTATATTTGTCTATAGTGTTTAAACAGGGTATTACAACTTATTTAAATTTTTTTAAATATTTTATTTCAGATAATTTTTATTTTTCCTTTCATCCAACTTTGTAATTAGACAACTACTTATTAAAAAAGCCTGATGCACCTGTTTGTTGTATGTCTTAGTTATTGTTAAAAGTAGGGAGTTTCTCGCTGAATAACCTGCATTCTGTTTTTATATAAAAAGATTGAAATATTATACAGGGTAATCGAAAGGTGTATAAAAATGCTTTATAAGATAAAAAATGTCAACTATATAAGTACTGAGTTTAAATTTATTTATCAACGGATTAACCATTTTACAACAATATGCAAATCCCATAATTAAAGCCACAAGAACTATATCAACTTCTGAAAACTCTTAAAATTAAATCACATTGTTTAATTCTCCCAAATAAATAATAGTTTATTACAAAAATAATAAAGTCACGGGATGCCTAATCACACTACTCAAATCTCTTATCAAAAATATCAGTATCAATTTTGTAATAATGTATTTTTAAAGTGGGGACCAATAACAAGATTACACTGCATTTAAAAATGTTTAAGTTCATACTACTGACCTGGCACTACTCTGGGAAACTATCAATGACTAACTGAAATGCAACATCATCAATTGATCTTATTGATAGGAATGATCATCAGTAAACATCAAAATTCTACTGTAGCAAATACCATAACCCAAGTCAAGGAGGAAAATAGGTTTGGAGTGGGAGCTCTGAGGTACCCCCGAGTCTGCATATGTTGAGTTAGAGATATTACTATTACATTTGAGATAGTGAGTGAAGCTCTAAATCTACCTCAGAAGAGACCCACCAACACCAACATCTTTCATATTTTATTTGGAATGTCCTATATTTTATTCAATATTTAGAATCTTCACATAAACTAGGCATATTTTATATTACATGTTGAAGCCCATATTCCAATCTTAATTACAGTATTTTATAAACTGTCTAAAGATTACAAAATAATACGTGTTAATGAATAAATAAAATATTAGCTTCTGAATATATATTTCAAGACCTACTTAAAATATTTATCAAAATATTAATAAGAACTATTTTTTTTATTTAATAACTTGTTTCTTTTAGAGGATATTCTTAAAAAGTAAGATGTGAACATGCTTCATTTGTTTCTATTTGGTATTGATTTTTCATAAGGCATGTTTGAAGTTAAGAAAAATTTGATATTTTACCTGAAATATATTTAAAAGAGTAATTTTTTTATTTAGAACATGTTATATCCACTCACTTTTATACTAACCTATTCAATATATTACTAAATGTATAGAACGTAATAAAATATTCATTTGATGCTCAATAAAATTGTCCTTCTGCATAAGACCCCCCTAGGTCCTAAACCTCATAACTTTTGAGATACAGGGTGTTAAACTTCTCAGAAAAAAATCATTTATATAATATTTGGGATAGCATTCTAGATATCTTCGTGAAATTTGGTACACATTTTATACGCATCAGGACATTTTCTGTACAACATTTTTTTAAATTTCTACTAGTGGCGTCCGTACGGGATCTGTATTGCATATTTTTGAAGAAAAAAATGCTATGCCACTGACTTTTTTACATACAAATTTCCTCTTGCGTTTTTCTTGTCAGATGTACCATTTAAAAGTTATTTGGCAAAATGTAGGAATTTTTGGAGTTTTGTTAAGCAAAATTGGCTATGCACGATCATTTTGCCAAATAACTTCTAAACAGTAGAAAGACTATAAGGTTAGGGAAAAGTATAGGGAATTTGAATTTGATATTCGTTGTTCAAAATAAAGGGCAGTTTGTTACTATTCTTGTTAACTAAATTTAAAGAAGAACTTATTTAAATCAATAGAACAATAATGGTTAATTTCACAAATGCAGAAATGGCAGATATGCATTTTATGTACGTGCGTGCAAACGGAAATTCCTTGGAAGCTTGTCGTCACAGCACGTTTACCAGGCTTCATCAAAGGCTACATGAATCTGGAACTTCCGAAAAAAGAAGTTTTGATATTGGCCGACACCACAACTTCGAACACCCGAATTAGAAGCTGCTGTTCTAAATATTATCGAAGCGCAACTTCTGACAAGTACCAGGAAAATTGCAGCGGAATTAAATACTGATGCATCAACTATATGGAGGATATCAAAAGAACAACAGTTATATCTCTTACAAAGAGATTTCGAACCGAGAATGATTTTTTCCCAATGGTTTTACCGAATGAATACTGATAATTCCTTTTTTTGTTCAAAAATTCTCTTTTTGGATGAAGTTACTTTTTCAAGAGAAAGATTTTATTCATAATTCATGCATTAATACATAGAGGATAGGTTAGTTTGAAAAATTTTTGTTAATCAATTATTTTTAAAATGCGACTGTTCAGAAGAAAATTTTACATTAGTACAAAATAAAACTGTGTTTGAGAGCAGCCAACAAGATTATATTTCTAAAATAAATTTCTTCAACTTCGTTGTCCCGTAATGCTTTACATTTTATTTTTTAATTTCAAATCGGTAAGTTTATGAAAAAAATAAAAGAGTTAAAAAAGTTTTTAAATAAACCAAGCTATCCAAATTTATTTTTTTCCAAGCCGTTGCTTGAGTTTTTCTTTAAATTTAGTTAACAAGAATAATAGGGGCAGTCTATTTCAACCTCTTCCACTCATTTTAAAAAAGTGAAAAAATATGCAGATAGTGTGTTTTCAAAGTAGTAATACTCCCATGAAATTTCATTATTCTATTGCTTTTCGTTTTTAAGATAAAAAATAAAAACATTTTTCTGCCATCTTTGTACCGCAATATCACCCTAATTTAACTTTTGACCGAACGTTTATAACAAACTGTCCTTTATTTTAAACAAGGAATATCAAATTCAAATTCCCTATTCTGCTTCCTAACTTTTTAGTCTTTCTATGGTTTAGAAGTTATTTGGCAAAATGATCATTCATACATAGCTAATTTTGTTTAACGAAACCTCAAAAATTGCGACATTTTGCTAAATAACTTTTAACACGGTACATACACAAATGTCTAGGCTATCCAAAAAAACATCCAAATCAAAAAATGTCAGTGGTGTACCATTTTTTCTTCAAAAATATGCAATGCAAATCCCGTACGGATGCCACTGGTATAAATTTAAAAAAATGTATCTAAAATGGTATCCCAAAGATTATAAAATAAGATTTTTTTTTGAAAATTTTAACACCCATATCTCAAAAATTATGAGGTTTAGGACATATATTCATATGAAGTTTTTTTCTTAAAATAAACTCATGAATCACCCCTTAAGTTTTTGCATTTTTTAAAAACACCCTGTATGTGTATCAGAATAGTATACATAGTCCTTAAAAGAGAAAACGCCATGATTTTCAAAATTTCGCCAAAGAACTGTGCAAATAATGTGAAGAAATCAGCCCTAAACAAAACCAGAGACCGATTATACTTTGAATAAATGATCCAACAAATGGAATATAGAAGATCCCTTAAATAATAGTAATTATTATGACAATAGTAATTGCCCTGTAGTAGATCTAAATTATATTTGTGGCAACATCATATCAAATAATATTGCGTTTATTCGAAGTATAATCGTTTCTGGCAAAGTATAATTATATAAAATATATAAAAATAAAGCAAATATTTATCCCTATAAGTTTTTCTCTATACTTTGACCACTATCTGTAATAATATTTTTTAGCAAAACTAAACCTAAAACAAAACAAAAAGATATTCACAAATTTTTTGTGGTCAAATTTATTTTTGCTAAAACCAAACCCAAAAATAACTTTTTTTACTAAGGTTGGTATTGAAAAAGTATAATTTATACCTGGTGTATAGTTAAGGACATTAGAAACAGCAGAAATTTTGGCTCAAACAGAAAAACTTTTTAATTTTAGGTGGTTGCAATTGTCTTAATGTACCTATCTTTTTCTCTCGTCATCATGGCCTGGTTGCTATATATGGAACCGATATGGATAGTAATACAACTTTAGGTGCATCATCTCTAGTACTCGATACATCTCCTTCTGAGCAGTCGGTTTCTGGAGGTGCTAATAATTTGTCAGTATACCATATGAACCCAGCTGAAATTTATAGTGCCAACCGAGACACTGCTGGTCAACTGAAAGCTGCATTTATATTTCACGTTAAAAACCAATTAGTAAGTTAAATCATATTGTATAAGTTTCAAATAGAAATACTGAATCCAAGAGGTAAAAAAAATTGTCTAGGTTTGATGTGAATACAAATTATGTGGAAAGGGGTATAATCTGTATTTTATATTTTGTTTTATTAATTAATTTTTTCAAACTAGTTCTAGACAAGGAATTTGTTAAAGCTGGTAATATTAAGATATTTAAGATAGTACTTTTATTCTTTAGAGTTTAACCAAGAATTTCAGCTTGCATTACATTACTTGGCCTACTCAATGACCATGCGACCCTTTCTGATAGTCTTGGCCTGCAATCATTGGATGACAGAGAAATAGGAAATGGTTTCATCGACTGTCCACCCCTGCTAAGTCAAATTCAGTTGAGGGTTCCAAGGCCTCACTTAAAGGAGAAATTATGATCCTTGAATTTTCTAAATATTCCATCCATAAATATGTTTGGAAGCTGGCTGACCAGCATAAAAAAAAAGTTGTTAGTGTGCTACAAAACAACTAACATATTTGCTGTCTATTAGTTAATTTTTCTTTCTTTCTATATACATACACCTACATATTTTTTGTTAATTTCGTATTAAATATTGTAATGGGGTTTCCGATTTATTGATAATAAATAACTAAATAAATGTCTTATTTAATGGTATCTTTTCCCAATATATTCCGATCTGGCCCCAGATTTGCCAATATAATATATACTCTTCTCTAAGTGTTTTTTCCAAAATTTTTACATTATATGTAACTAATGAATTACAAATACTGCTTATATAAAATGTATGATGAAAGAACATTTTATTGGCATAAATACTAACACAGGTCTGCGAATTAAAATATTTAAAAGCTGTTTTTGTTATTTCACGTAATCTCTGTTTTTGGCTGTGCTGAATCCGAAAATGACTTCTGTTTTGTCATACATCATGTTTCCTGACAACTAGTGTAATTATGTTAAATGAGCCATTTTCTCAAAATAAATGATAGAATAGACTGAAAAAATAACTTTTTCAATACAAAATTATTCATTAAACATATTTTTTTATTAAAATGAGCTCACTAACACACACTAAAATTTTCTCCTCTGTAAGGCTTCTCTTGGGACATTTACACTTGGGTAGCATCTGGAATGTCTCTCTGAAGCAACTCCAATGGTAGGCTACCATCATTGAAACGTTTCATCTTCCCTGGTATCTTTTTTTCATTTCTTTGATGGAATCGTTCACCTTACTTTTCGCTCACAGCTTACAAATTGTCCGAAAAGTAGTTAAGGTGGGATTGGAGGAATGCACTTTCAGACTCATCAAGCAACCTAAAATTTGTAATGCCTCTAGCATTTTGTGACGCTTTTCTTATAGTTTGGATCTTTTTTATTGCCTAAAAATTTCTCAATAACTTCCTTACATCCAATCCACTTTTCTTTTTGAGGATCCGTCATGGTATTGATAAATTGTTGATCAGCCATTAGCCTTCTAATGTCTGGTCTGATGTACACGCTTTCCTTTTGCCTCCAAGAGGCCTGGAAACTTCGCGACCAAGTATTTGAAGCAATCTCTATTTCATAGAAGTGATTTTACGAATTGCTTTATTAATCCGAACTTTATGTGGAGAGGTGGTAAAGGAACTTTATGGTGAGACCATTTTTTCTCGGAGGACATTCGTTTCACTAACTTTGAACTCCCTCTGCGGCTAACTCTTGTTAGTCCAATGATTTTGTCTGTCTCGACTGTTCCATAAATACAGAAAACAAGGGTATTTGGTATAACCAGCTTATTGCCGAAGTAACATTCCTTGAGGTGTATGGGATAACCTATAGTAATGGAAGCATAATAACCGTCGTTGTGAAGCAAAACGGCTTTAAGACTTCTTTTTGAGGAACCTATAAAAAGATGCCATTGTAAAGAATCATATTGGATTTTAAATTTTTCCATCAAACCTTCAACATTAGTGCAATATACCAACTCGTCCTCCTGGGGGCAAAATAAGGAACGAAGTCCTTTTTGTGATATCGGAACTATGAAGAAGACACCCCTGGCAATAATAAATTTCTGCTTTTCAGCCTTGATCCAAGTAACTTGGCAGAATCTTTGGAAAGATTCAAGTCTCTTACTAAATCTCCCCTAGGGAAATAATTTTGGACTTTTTCTTGTTCAGGTTTCTCTTCATCAGTACTTGGAATCTCTTGCAACGTAGCAAGGGCTTTGGACAATGGGATTTCATAGTAGGACCAATTACTGAGTGAAGATTGGGGTATGAAATGGAGCTCTTCGATTTTGAATTATACCCTTTCACATCGCATGAACAAAAATAACAATCATTACTATGGTTCTATTGCTCGCGCCATACCATAGGAATTCCATAATGGAAAGCATTTTTCTTACCCTTGAACCAATTTCGAAGGTCTTCAACACGACTTTTAAACACTTTATAAGGTACCCAAACTTTGTCTTAATCCTCAAGTTTTAAGCTGAATTATGCGAAATATACTTTTTTTACATTGATATTCAGTTGTTGCTTTAAAACTGTATATTCACCACATATGTATCAGAAACTGTCAGGTGAATTCACAGACTTCGTCATGACATTATACTTTATTTGGGACATACTGGTAAAACAATTAGGAGCAACGTGCTAACACATACCGATCCCGGCCTTAGGTAGCACCATGTTTATGATTGGTGCATTGGGTCAAACTGGAATTGGCTTGTATACATTTGAATTTAATAATAAGAAGTAATTACTAGTAATTCTGACCCTAAAGTTGATTTTAACCTTTAAGATATCAAAATTTGTATAATTATAGAAATGCATTCATTACTATAAGAATTTTTTTTTAATTTAGTAAAGTCTAGAATTTTTTTAATTATTTTTTTCTTGTTTAGCACAACAAAATACATGAATATTAGTTGAAAATAACCAAACAGCTTATTTGTTGCAGACTTGTATAATAATTAATGTTAAAATTAAGTTTAGAGTGGCGGCAAGAACCAACATTGAGAGTTGTACTAAGGCCAAATAGTTTGCAAGAACAATCCAAATTTAACATGGATACGAAAATTTTTTTTTACCTGTCGGGTTGAGTTTTTGAGCACTTTATGCTTTATGAAAAATTATGTAATAAGGGTGATTAAAAATAATTTTGTTTTAGGGTGAGTGTTACGACATAGTCAATAAATTGTTTCCCGCCGATATACCCACCATACCAGGGTTCGACAGTGCTTTGGATACTGTGGTAATAAAAATAGGTAAAGATATTTTGGATGATATTCCGGCAGGAGATCCCAGATGGCTTGGTAAAGACACTGGTGGTTATGGTCTTGGAAGTTCCCATTCTATGCTTGTTTTACAGCAGCTAAGAGATAAACAAAAAGCATACGCGTTATACGTTGTTTATTTAAAAGAATCTGGACTATGGGATAAGTTATCTGGTATAACTGTTAGAGAGGTCCACGTGAATACAATTCATTTGCTTGGTGAGTTGGCTGAAAAAATCACTGCAGGAATAATTATGAAAAGCCTACCACTCAGTGTGCTTTTGGACGATGCCTTAGAAAGAACCGTTCAGAACTATAGCACTCCAGTTGGTCAGGGTCTTTCCAAGCAAGACATATTTTTCAGAGAAATCACCCGTGTTAATGAAGGCATTCTGTGGCTGGCAAAGGTTTGTGAAGAGTCATCTCATTCATCTTTGGGGCCAGAAGATATAGCTAAAGTAATTCATGAAGGAAATCAGATCATGCTCACTGTTTTGACTGAAGTTTTAAAATATAGACAGCAAACTGCAGACTCGTTTATTTTAAATGATATTTCTAGGTCTATGAATCTGGAGTACCTACCTTGGACTGCTGCTGGTGGACCTGAAGGTCTTGTTGATGCCCTTATGTTACAGGTAAATAAATATGTACTTTATTCTACTAATATTGTTAGTAGGTGTATCATTATTCTCTAGTTTAGTTGTAACATGGCATAAAGAAAACAAAATTTGTAAGTCTGCTGTGTTTGACAACAATTAGATTTTTACGGTATTACTATTAATGCCCTTGTTGGCTTTTTATATCCATTGCAGACCTATAATTGTCCAATTTTTAAATTATGTATTATTGTCGGTTTTAGCATTCTTTGACTGTAAACTATGGTTTCAAAGTGACAGCACAGACTGAGCTGAGAACACTTCTGGTGGATGAATTTGTCCTACTGACAGATTTTATTTTGGATGGTAGGAAAAATCATCTTGCTACTGTCAAGCCCTCACGAGAGAAGGTATTGTTCAAGCAGTACTCCTCAGATAGGAATAAACTTATACTGCCATTAGGTAAGTTAGAGCAAGCTATAATACCTCGCATAGAGAGTTCGACAGTTTGATAAATTCGCTAAGTACAGTAATCAATTCTGTCTCCATATAATATTTCACGAGGTATTGTCGGTAGAGTGTCTTAGCTCCGATTGTTAAAAAAAACTAAACTAAACTGACCTTGATAATTGAAATACTTTGAAAATCAAGAGATATTCGCATGCGCCGTCTAGCATTTAATAGAAAAATTATTTATTCATAAACTAGTGTCATTTTTTTTCCAAATTATAAGGTGAATCTTGGTATACAGGGTGCTGTGTAAGGAAAACATATTTTTTCTCCAATATTTATGATCTCCAGATTTCTACAAAAATATTTCAAATTTTTATATCATTTATTATCTGAAAAAGTATTTGAATTTTCTATCGTTTATCACAATACTTATGACCTTTATATTATTTGTATTTATAGAACACCTGATGCTGATGTGCAATTATTCTGCCATAACCTTCTAAGTTTGCTCGAGTCCCTTCCTGTAAAAAGCAAATTAATCTTATGTGGCGATTTCAATATTGACTTTTCCAGTGTGTGTGCTGCTCAGGAATGTCTTCAGTCCATCTTTGAGTCATTAGGAATTGCCATGCACGTCAACTCACCAACCAGAATTACTAAGACAAGTGCCAGTACTATAGATTACGTTGTGTCTTCTTTCGATCCTAGCTCCGTCGAATGTAATGTCTTAAGTCCAGGTTTCTCCGATCATGAAGCAATTTTCACAAAATTTTCAATTACATCCAAAGCCAAAAATTCCTCTAGACAAGTAGGCCGTATTTTTTCGGTTAGAAATTTCATTAATTTCAAACACCTATGTCAAATAACTGACTGGGACTCTCACACTTATGATGTCGACACTGAATTTTCTCGTTTTATAAAAACTCTAACTAATATAGCTTCTGAATCTCTTCCTCTTAGGCCTATCAAAAATAAAAGAAGTAAACCCTGGTCCACTAAAGGTTTACGTATATCTTCTAAGAACATGCAGTCACTATCTCATTTAAAGAAATTTTCGGACAGTGTCTTTTTTCATAATTATGTAAAATCATACAGAAAAATTTATCATAAAACTATTAAAGCCGCCAAAGATATTTATTACAATAATAGACTTTCTAACGCCAAAAATGTAGCTAAAGAAACCTGGTCTATCGTAAATGATTTAAGAAACAAAACTCCTTTATCCAGCACTATCCTTACCTCTCCTGAGGACCTAAACAATTATTTTGTAAATGTAGACAAAGATTTGACTAAATCCGTATCTCAATCTAATGACCCAATTTCATATCTCTCTAATCATAGGGTAAACCTGCACAGTTTCTTCTTTTCACCAGTAGTTTTATCAGAACTTCGTAGTACAATTAATGATATCAAAAATAAATCTTCTTCGGGAACTGATGGGCTTACTTTAAAAATGTATTCAAGTCTGCCGGAATGCACACTAGAGCATCTGACTACTTTGATAAATATGTCTTTCCAAAATGGTACTTTTCCAAGCTGCCTTAAAACTGCAATAATCATACCTCTTCACAAAGGAGGTGTTTCAGAAGAAGCTTCGAACTATCGCCCAATTGCACTTCTCCCTACGCTATCTAAGATCATCGAAAGACTGGTTAAAAAAAGGCTTTTATCATTTCTGTCTAGATATGAAATACTTACAAAACATCAATTTGGATTTCTAAGTAACAAATGCACAAGCGATGCCATGTTTTCCCTTCTTAATAGAGTTTACTCCAGCCTAAACAACCATCACGCTACGGCAACAATTTTCTGTGATTTTTCCAAAGCTTTCGATTGTGTGAATCATAATATATTAACTAACAAACTGCAGTACTATGGATTTAAAGGGGCTCCTCTCAATTGGTTTAAGTCATATCTTAGCAACAGAAATCAAGTTGTGAAAGTTGACAACAGGATGTCTTCTTGTAGGCCAATGGAATATGGAGTGCCTCAAGGCTCGGTACTAGGCCCTATCTTGTTTCTTCTGTTCATAAACGACATGGCTAATTTAAACATTAGTGGAAAAATATGTCTCTTTGCGGACGATACCAGCTTTACGTGGAGCCACCCAGATGTCACGGACCTACATAAGATTGTATCTAATGACCTAATCACCATTAAATCCTGGTGCGATTCTAATCTCCTATGTTTGAACATCTCTAAAACGAAAGTCTTGTCTTATAAAAACAAGCTGCAACCCTTTGACCTTAATGGCACCACTATTGATGTCGTAAACTCTGTAAAATTTCTAGGGCTTCTTGTAGATGATTCTTTAAAATGGGATCCACATATCGACGCTTTATCAAGGAAGTTAGGTTCTGCTTGCTTTGCGTTAAGATCTGTTTCCGAGGAGCTTAGCTTTTCTACCTCTAGAACTGTTTATTTTGCTCTTGTTGAGTCGCACCTCAGATATGCTATTCCATTCTGGGGTACATGTTGTGCGACTCAATTTGATCGAATTTTTATACTACAAAAAAGAGCTGTTCGTTACCTACTGAGACTTAACAGTAGAACTCACTGCCGAGATTTCTTTAAAAGATATAAAATACTAACCCTTCCTTGCTTATTCATTTTGGAATCGGTTTGCTTAATTCGTAAGCACGCACCTGCTCTATTAGAGAGACCTTCTCACAACTACCCTCTCAGAAATACTGAGCACGATCTCTATCTTCCAACCCCACACTCAGAGTTAATTAAAAGATCAGTAATCTACAATGCAAAAAAAATGCATAATCACCTGCCATTTAACATCAAATCCATAATATCTCTGACTTCATTTCGCAAGGCTTTGAAATCATTCTTACTGGAAAGAGCCTTCTACACCGTGAACGAGTTTTACAACACATAATTTTATCCTTATGAACCCCTAGTGTGATAGTTGCCATTACCAACCATTTTTACCGAACTTTGTATATGTATTTTTTTAATTGTTTTGTACTTTTTTATTTTTTACTTTGCTTTTTTATTTTTTTACATTATATTTATGAAAATGTTTATAACATAGTACGACTGACAAAGTACATTTCTAATTTACTTTTTTTAGGATTCTATAATATTAATATTCTAAATTCCTGATTTAAATATTATTTTTCTATAATATTTATGATGTGTTTTTGTCTTGTTTTGTTTGCTAATTTTGATGTTTGTAAACTATTTTTTTTTACAACAGCTTTGTCCACAAAATTGTAAAATTTTTTTTGACAATAAAGCATTTATTTATTTATTTATTATTTATTTTCTTCTAATATATTTTCCGAGAGGGTGGGTTAAAAGAAAAAAAGGAGCTTCTCAGTTTTTGGATATTTTTTATTTTTTGAGTTTTTCCGATTTCCAATGCAATTATTCATATTTAACGTAAGGAATTTGTTTTTACTAAAACTTTTAGCCTATGGGTAATTTGTTCAAAAATTATTTATTTCTTTTGTCAACTCAAGCTTCCATTGTTGAATACAACATTAGGAAGTTTTGTATAGAAAAAAGATTTTCTATTATCTTTTCTTCACAAAGAAGCTATACCTTATAAATCTACCTAAATTTTACCGTTTTCGAGATATTTGCTGTTTTATTACTTGAAACAGCCCCATGTACTCACCATTTAGGATATTCGAGTTTTATCATTTTTATAATGTAGGCGTTTATCAAACAAGAATTAATTGGAATTAACGCAAAACATATTAGCTTTATTTCTGAACGATTTATTAAAATTTATAAAAATGATAAAACTTGTAATATGCTAAATGATGAATACGGCTGCATCATTAAGTAATAAAGCAGCAAATATCCCGTAAATGGTGAACTTTAGATAAATTTATAAAGTATAGCTTTTTTTGGGAGAAAGGCAGCAGAACCTATTTTTTAAGAGCGAAAAGTAGCGCTCGTAGCGCCCTCTACTAGTTATTCAAGGCGTGTTATAATTACTGGCTAGGGCCTTTTGACACACACACACACACACACACACACACACACACACACACACACACACACACACACACACACACACACGCGCGCGCGCGCGCGCGCGCGCGCGCGCGCGCGCGCGCACGCACACACACACACACACACACCCACACACACATACACACACCACATATATATCATTTTATATATATATATATATATATATATATATATATAAAAATATATATATATATATATATATAAAGGATTTTCTTCGCCTTCTTACAAGTATATGACGCCTTCACATCCACCAGAACGGATGAACTTAGAGAATTGTAACTTGAATTTTTGGACTGCAATCTTACTCTGATCATATACGGATATTTTCCATGTTTGGTGCCTGTTAGACTCCTTATAAAGTAAGGGCTTTTTGCCTCCAAGGTGCATAGAATTTTCAAATGTATGGGTAGGGTTGGCCTCCAAGAGAGGATGTCGGATTTTTTAATGTTTAATGCCGCTAAAGAATTTGTTGCATTTATTAATTAATGGTATGTTGTTGCAAAACGTACTGAAATTACAATTTTAAAATTGTTGATAAATGGGAAATGGAAAAAGTGAAAAATAATTTTAAACAGTGGCGTTTGATTAAAACGAGGAATCAATGATGTTTAGTATTAAAAATATTGAAATCATCACTATTCATTCATCATGATGAAAAATGGCGCCGAGTGACGCACAGTCGATCATCTCGAAGCTAAACAGATTAAACAAAAATGAGCTTATAGAAATCATTGTTAATAGAAAAGTGCCCGACAGTATTGCGGACAGTAGTTTTCTAAGTATATACAAGAAAAAAACTGTGAAAAGTTCAGTGAAATTAGTGATAATACTGAAGTTTTTGCTGATGCATCGACCTCAGGGGAGGTTGGTTGTCATTTGTATGCATGTATTCGCCGACGAGCCGAGTTGAAAGCCAAACAAAGTGAGTTCCAAACCATTAATAAACTTGTCTCTCAACTCGAGAGCAGGATAAAAGATCAGGAAGAAATTATCCATTTACTTAAATGTTCTAATAAACAGCAAAATGGATCCTCCCAGCAGAGTTCCAAACCACTACCAACTTTGCAGCAAGCTTCCAAACCACTGACGACGTCAGTCGGTAATGTCGGTAGCATTGCCCGGCAAAATACACTACGATCACCTTCATTTAAACCGCAGAACACAGGTACGGCCGCCACTGTGCCTCCACAAGTTAACAAGCAAACAGAGGCTTCAAATATGCTATTCTCGAGTTCACAGGTTAGGAAAGGCATTGAAAACGCAATGACCCTGTCAAATCCGAACACAGCCAAACAATCAGTTGTAAACACAAACATGCACATTACCAGCAGAAATAAGAAAAATAAACCCCTGATTGGCACCGCTCAATCAGCAGGTGACCAAAATGTAATAAAGACTTTACCTAAATACGGATTCCTGCATGCATATAGGTTCCATCCGACAACCACTGTCAACGAGTTAGAAAGCCACTTAAAATCCACTAAGCCTGATGTCGACTTCAAGTGTGAATTATGGAACAAAAAAGATAACAGCGCAGCGTTTAAAATATCATTCCCAATTAAAGAGGTTGACAAAGTCTACGACCCAAATATTTGGCCGGAAGGAATTGCTGTGCCCGTTTTAAATTCCTACGGAAGAATTTTCAACATTCCCCGGAAGGTCACACAAGGATCTAGCAAGGCAGCCTGCAGATAAATTGTTTATCAATAAACAACTAAACACTCGCGCAACCGATTTTAAAAAATGTACTAAAATACTTCATTTAAATGTACAGTGTCTGACTAATAAGATAGATCAACTACTTTTATTTCTGGAAGCGGACCAATACGACATCCTTTGTTTCTCAGAACATTGGGCAAATGAGGAGAACATTAAACATATTAATATCGTTGGTTATAAATTAATGGACTTTTTTTGTAGGTCAGTCCGGATTCATGGTGGTATTTGTAAAACGACATATTCAAACAATACCATTAAGCCTAGAAAGCTTCTGTGTGGAAGTTGACGCCGAGTTTTGCGGGATCTTGATACCAGACTCGCGCACTTCTATTGTTTGCTTATATAGGTATTGCCTCGGTGATTTTAATACGTTTATACAAAAATTTGAAGCCCTCTTGGAACATTTAACAACATTGTCTGATAAAATAATTGTCTTGGGAGATTTCAATATTGACTTTGGAATGTCTTCCCCAAATGGTAGCTTGACTGAATTAATTTGCTTAATATACTCATATGGCCTGCAGGTATGTATTAACGAACCCACACGTGTGAGTCCAACCTCAGAAACCTGTTTTGACAATATATTGACTAATTTGAATGAATCTTATTTTAATGCAGAGGTCATAAACTCCTGCCTTTCTGATCATCTGGGACAGGTAATTTACATGGACCAGGGTTTCAATCAAACGGAAACGACTAACGTCAAAGTTCGAAACTTAAGCGATAGAAACCTTTGTAAATTTAAACAGGCTCTGCAAGAGGCAAACTGGGATCCTTTTGCCGACCCCAGTGCAAACTCACTTTGACACAATGTATTTTGAACAATTTTACTGGTATAATAAATAAACACTCGCCTTTTAAAACTTTCAAAAATAGTACTATGCAACCGGTGAAATGGTTTAATGATGATTTACGGAGAATGCGAGATACTTTATCAGCTCTTAAAACAGTCAGTGACGTATCTAAGTCTCTCCAGGACTATGATGTGTTTAAATCATTTAAAAAAATATACCGACAAGAAATCAGTAATGCCAAAACCTTAGCGTACAGGGAGTATTTAACTAATTCAAGTAGCAAATCAAGAGATTCATGGAAGTTGATAAAACATGAATGTAATACCTCGCGAAAAGTGCAAGAGTGTAAAATTGTTGTTAATCAGTTTAATACTTTTTTCTGTACTATCCCTAGTACAATTATTAACTCGTTAGCAACGTCCAGAGTATCGCATTTTGATTTTTTAGGCAGGGTACCTCGCCCAAGATCTTCATTTTTTTTTGTCACCGGTCCTTGAGGCCGACGTTGCCACAGCTATCAGGAACTTAAAAAATTCTAATTGTTTCGATATATACGACATTAACACCAAAATGATTAAAAGTTGTCTGGAAGTCATTGTGCCATACTTGACTATACTTACAAATAAATGCTTTGAGGAAGGGAATTTTCCTGATGTACTTAAAGTGGCAAAGGTCATACCGTTTTTCAAAAAAGGCGACCCCAATCAACCTGACAATTATCGACCAATTTCGATACTGCCTCTATTTGAAAAAATAATTGAAGCAATTTTGAAGACTAAACTTGTTTCATATTTTCAAAATTTCAACTTGTTGGATTCTGGACAGTTTGGTTTTAGGGGTGATCGCTCCACTATTGACGGAATTCTGGAGGTGGTGGGGGCCATCGTCGAGGGTTTGCAGGAGGGTCGGCAACACGCTGCTGCGTTGTGCGATCTCAACCGAGCCTTTGATTGTGTATCTCATCCTATTTTACTTGGTAAACTTAGTTATTATGGAATAAACGGAATACCCCTCCTTCTCCTAAAATCTTAACTACATAATCGCATACAAGCGGTGGCTTTGAACCAAAAACAGTCAGATTTTCAGGGTCTGAGGACAGGGGTTCCCCAAGGGTCTATTCTGGGGCCCCTGCTATTTATAGTCTATATAAATGACTTTAGTCAAAGTCTTTCTCCTAATAAGTGTGTTCTATATGCAGATGATGCGACACTTTTAATTTCAGCCCCCAAACACAATAGCGCACTCGTCCAAAATATTAAATCCACCCTAGTAAAATCTCAGCGTTGGTTTTCGAGCAATAACCTTGAATTAAACAACGAAAAAACCCAGATCATTTCATTTAGTTTCAATTGTACACTTGTTAAAGGGGCCTATGTTAAACTGTTGGGTGTCCTTTTGGATGACGGTTTAAAATGGTATCCACATATAGACAATCTTTGTTTGAAACTAAGTAGTCAGATTTATTTGCTTAAGCAGTTAAAAAAATCATTTGATATAGAAATATTGCTAATGGTATATTTCGCAAATATCCACTCCTTATTGAGCTATGGAACTGTCATCTGGGGCGGTTCATGGAAAAGTTACAAAGCCTTTATTACACAAAAGCGAGCAATTAGGACCGTTGGAGGGGCTGGTTCATAAACCTCGTGCAGACCGCTCTTTAAAAAATATAATATCATGACACTACCTTGCATCTACATATATCAAACTCTTCTTGAAATTAAAGAGCATTTCGAGAAGTATACTCGTCTCTCCTATAACCATAATTACCAAACTAGATCGTCTGAGTCATTGCTGGTTCCGAGGCATCGCCTTGCGAGTGCATCACGAAACTCTGAATATATCTATTTATAATAAACTCGACAACACCGTCAAGTGTTTAAATTATTCTCAATTTAAAATAAAAATTAAAAAAATACTACTAAAGCATTCTTTTTATTCAGTCAATGAACATATGGAGGCGCCAACCTTGAGTTGAATTGACACTAATTGTTTGTTTATAATATACATATATATTTTACTCTTTTCTTAGTTTGTAAACAATGTTATACGTTTGTATTTTTACTTAGCTTATATGCTTGTTTTGTATGACTTGCAACAAACATATTTTGTAACGTTGTCAAATATATATATCTATCTATCTATCTATCTATCTATTATTATAAAGATTCAGCTAAGAATTACTAGCGGAAATGAGAAGGATTTGTTTTGTAATGAATTAGGAGTGGAGAAATCCGCTTATTTTCAAGAAACAGTTCAAAACACAAGACCACACACACAACCACACTACAGCACAACTTACTACGTTCTGAATGCGCGTTTTGCTAACCAAGTTACTATCATCAGCAGATAATACAAACTAAACTAACTTATCTTAACCGAGACTATTTATAGGTTACACTTGCATCCGGTTGCTCCGGTGCCGTTGTCCAGTAAACAATAGAGGGGGCTATAGGGAATAGGCCCTCTATCTTTATTTAGTGCTTTTTTACAACATTTAACTATTGCTATACTCTCAAATACATTCAATAATCTAGGGAATATAGAAATAGTTAAATGTGGTAAGAAAGCACTAAATAAAGACAGAAGGCCAATTCCCTATAGCCCCCTCTATTGTTTACTGGATAACGGTGCCGACCGCATTTGCCTATAATAAGTTAGTTTAGTTTATATCGTCTGATGATGCTAACTTGGTTAGCGAAATACGCGTCCAGAACGTAGTAAGTTGTGGTGCAGTGTGATTATAGCTCTTGTGTTTTGATCTATCTTCCACCACAGGTTCCAGTGTTAAGACTTAATAGAGAAGTCTCAAAACAAAATTAATAACTTTGTTCTTTTGAAAAAAAATGTATGTATATGTACATACATACATACATACATATCTTCCTTTGCAATCAGAAGGAGTTTATAAAATTCCTTGTTCCTGCTATAGTGTATAGAAGTGAAACTGGACGGTTTGTGTCTATTAATCTTAAGGAACATGAAAGATGTATAGGTAAAAAATAAATTATTTAATCCGCAGTCGCTGAGCACCAACATAGCACGGCACATGATATTATAAATGAGAAAATAGAGGATCAATTGAAATTATCAAGCATCGTGAAAGTTTCAATAGAGCCGCGGGCTACGCGCTATATACCTGAACTCTGCTCATCGGAGCTCAATCAGTATTTTGATCTTGTGCAGTGAAAATCCCTGAAGGTTCATCGTGTAATCGCAGGCGAAACGTGGGAAAGTAATTCCAATTTGATACGGTGTAAACTTAGGAACCATGATTTTTTAATTGACTCCAGCCGTGAAAGCTTATATATATATATATATATATATATATATATATATATATATATATATATATATATATATATATATATATATATAGATCAGTAATAAACTCAAAATTTAGAAATATCTACAGGGTGTTATTTATTCGACCCCTTTAACCCCCTCGAGTTATTTATTAAGACATCACTGATCATTTTTACAACAAAATCAATTTTTTCTTTCTGTTCTGTAACTGGTTTTTTGATATTTTGTATAGTTCAAAAGCTATTTAACAAAATGTACATTCAATACATTTTCCTATTTCTCACGTGCTTTGTGATTGTGACCATCAAATTATCAATGTATTTACTGGAAATTGTGCTAAATAACTTTCGTATGTTACAGAATATTAACGCAATGTAAAAGATCAAAAACTTACAGAACATAATGCGGAATTTGACTTGCATATCTTGGCAGCAATCTGGTATAAAATTATAGCCTGCCTGCAGATTATTCTAAAACCTATTTAAGCGCATTATTGACATTAATATAACGTGTATCAGATTTTATTTAAAATTTTCTAGAAATTTACGATATATATATAAAAAAATTAACAATTTAACACCCTGTATCTCCGGAACGAAGCGTTTGTGGATCTCTGTTTACGGTTAATATACACTTTTTTTCTAATTTACTGATTTATCGTCTTCAGAGTTTTATATATTTTTTAAACTTTCATTTCCACAGTTACGAAAAAATATATGGGACAACTCAAAAATTTAAATCATAAACTAAAAAGGGTTGTCAATAAAAATTAAAAGTATTAATATAAATTATAAAAATAACCTATGATTTGTCATAAAAGACAGTTTTAAATGTATTTACTGAATCACCTTAATCATTAAGGCGACCAGTTTATTAAATATTTTTTACCTTATAGAATTAGGCATATTTTTGTATATGTTAAGTCGCTTTAAACCGTAGAATCGTTGTTTCTTGTACTAAAACCGAGACAAGAAAAAATTTTCTTTTTAAAGCCTGTAAACATATCTCTGTAATGCAAATGATGTAAATGTTGAGAACTGTTAAAATTCCTAAGCGAATAAAAAAGACGCTGCTGGAAACCATATATGGAACACAGAGAATATTTCGATTGATCTTTTTTTTTGTCAGAATAGCACGTCTCCAGCTACTGCTAAAGCACCCAAGGTAGCAACTTTGATCTGTTGGCGGGAAATAATATGTATTCGAAATCGAGTTCAGGTGAGCGTGCTCGATTTTTTTCTATATTTTCGAAAACTCGAAAAAACGCTCTCCTCCTGTACATTTAACCCTACTATTTTGCTTTTATTTTAAATCTGAACTTGTGTTTTCACCTCTTATCGACCTTTTTATTTATAGTGAATGAAAAATGTTATGAGCAGGCAGCTATGCTAGCCGAAAAGTACCTCGACTTTGATGTTCTTATGAGAATTTGTGAAGACACTAACAATGAAGAAAGAATAGAAGAGTACTTTAGAAGGTTTAAAGAAAGTGGATTTCCAGAATTTGTTTATAATTGGTACCTCAAACAAGGAAAGCAAGCTAAGTTATTAGAAAGGTACTTAGGCCCAAATTTTGCTTCATTTGGGTAAACTCTGAAAGGCAGAAGCTCGTTTTCTAAATTCTTAAAGAATATTGAAACACGGTTATTTCTCACTGTTACTTATATTTTCGTTTAATTAGGTATCGTAGAGCAGAAGGACGTGTCCCAGAAGGCAAAGAAAAAGTAGTCCAATTTTTATCAGCTTATCCTACACTAAGCTGGATACAACAGACTTTCGAAAAAGATTTTGCTTCTGCAGCGGAAACTTTACGACAGTTAGCTGAATCTGAAACGGAGCTAGTGACAAGGCAAAAGACCATGTTGAGCCTTAGTAAATTGGCAAAATTGGCTGGTAAGTTATTTTTGACTGATAGTGGCTTCCACATCATTTGGAATTATAAGAACGGAGGCCTTCTTATGTTAAAAATACTGTAAATTGTAAACATTTTTTGAGAAATTAATATCGTAGTTAGAAGAAAGATATTATTGAAATAAAACATATTGCAATATCATACTGATTGATGTCCAATTATTGTAAAATGTATACTCAACTTATAAATTTAATTTATTTAATTTTTATTTATAAACTAACAACTTTATATTAAATAACTTAAATTTGAACAAAAATAATAATTATTACATTATTACAAATTACATCTAAATCACTGGACAAGCAAACTTAGATTATTGGGGTGCGGTTTTTGCATTGTCTAGTACCACATTCTATTAAGACTTCAAAACCTCAGAAAAACAAACCTTGGTTTTCAAAACTTGCTATAATGCCAGACTAGAGACAATCCATACTCATAACAATTTTCTCAAGAACTCTACTTCAGCAAATCTACAGGCCAATAACGAACCAGGACATCGTTACGGTCGCATAATTCCTTCAATATACGCATAAAAGGCAAAGTTCTTTCTTGCCAAAATGGGAGCCAATCCTTTTGGACGCTTGCCAACAATATCCATCAAAACTTCGGCAAAAGCTCCTTTCCACCCCTAACTTCTGGTGATGAAATCGTCTCCACGTCTAGAGCATAAGCTGAGCTTTTTGCAAAACAATTTACCGCAAATTCTGCTTCAATCCCACCTTTTCACATCCCCCTTCCATCAGTACCAGCTACCTTCAAGGTTAAAATGATACAACATTCTCGAAACACTTAATACTAAAAAGTCCTCTGGCCTTGATGGTATTCCTGCCATAGTCCTAAAAAATCTGGATTTGCCCCTATCCTCTCCAGGTTATTCCAAATGTCTAATAACAAGGGTATTTTTCCTAAATACTGGAAATTTGCTCGTGTACATCCTGTTTCCAAAAAGGGATGTAAGACTCCTCCCAATTATGAGCAAGGCAATCGAGAAGTATATTAATAATGAGCTCTTAAATTTCCTTAAAAGGTATAAGCTTATACACGACACGCAATAGGGCTTCCGCCACCAAAGATCCACCGCAGATTTTCTTACCTTCTCAACCCACAACTGCAATAAGTCTATCGAATTCCACGCCTAAATTATTCCCTCAACATATCCAAAGCATTTGATCAAGTCTGGCATGATGCACTTCTTAACAAACTTCCTGCTTATGGTCTTCCTCCAAAACTTTGTACTTGAATTGCCAATTTTCTTTCCACCAGAAGTATTTCTGCCCTGGTTGACGGCTATTCATCAGACTTTCACCAAATCAACGCAGGCGTTCCACATGGTTCAGTGTTGGTACCTACCTTATTCCTCCTGCACATCCATGATCTGCTTTCTTCTACCAGTAATCCTATTCACAGCTATGCTGACGATAGGACACTCCACTCCAATATACAATTTCCCAAACCTGCCTTTACTAACCGAGGCCCTGATTAAAATCGTAGAATGGGGAGCAAAGAACCTTGTCCAGTTTAACGGCACATAAGGAAGACACAATCTTCCTTATTGTCACACAACTCACCTTCAAGTACCCACACCATTCAAATGAATAATCAGTTTTTTGACACTATATGAAATATGCAGGATTATCAAATGAGTATACAAGCACAAAACAAATATATCTGATTAAAAAAGACCTAAAAATGGGTGGAAACAAAAAAAAATCAAATATAAATTCGTCAGGCCCATAAAAAGGGCTACAAAAACATTTCCTTCAACATCTTAATTATTCTGTACTTACCGAATGGGTCTCAAATTTCTTAGTCAAGATAATCTGCGCCTAAATACCAAACAACAATTTTCAGCTATTTTTTAATTTTTGTTTGCTGCTTCATACTGTCAAGCCTGCTTTTGGCGTAACCGCTTCTTCAAGGAATATATTTTGTCTAAAATTTTCTTTGAATATGCCTAATAAAGTACAGATTTTGTTTTAAGAATAGTCAGTAAACTCGAATACAATTACAATTTTAGTTTTTAAAAATCCAAACAAAAAAAAATTATGAACCCAGAAACTTACAAATCGATGTTTAAGTTTAATTCAATATTTTTGACAATAAAATCAATATGCAGATTAGCTAATTTTGAACGATTGTTTATTTATTACGGGGTATCTTAATCCAGATAGCTGGAATTGTTTTAAAAAATTAAAGAAATATATCGTTATACATAAGAAATAATAAATGCTTTAATAGTCAGTTGTGTTTCTAATTTAAGCTCCACCTGCCAGTGACACAGATGATCATCTAGATGATGTGAATAAACGTTTGGCACTAATTGCTTTTCAAGAATACATTCCAGACTATGTAGTTCAGCAACACGGCTACGACCCTGAAAAGCCAAAGGTACTTACGCCACGTGATTTAATCGCCCTATATATTTGTCCAGAATATGTGGATGCTAATGAATTGGATTTCCAAAGGGCGTTAGAAATTGCTGGGTTCATTGAAGAAGAAGCTGATAGGGTAGAGCTTATTTTGCAGGCAAGTGTTGTATTAAACAATGATGCTTATTTGATAAGCAAAGTTAAGGTTGTAACATTTTAAAAACATTTTTGCTTATATCTTTGAACCTTTCGATAAAAACGATTTAAAACAAAATGCAATTAAAAAAACATTCTTTGAAACACTATAAAAATCTTTCACATATACTTCTTCCTGCTTATTTTTTTTTGTTTACGTCATAAATAACCGTGAACATAAAAGCTCTAATATTACTTAACATGTTATAGAAACGTCATTACTAAAAAGTTTCAGTTTATTGAAATTATATGTTACGAAAGCATGTACTTCATCCTTAGATTTTCGACGCTAAACTCAAATTTTGATTTAAGTAAATTTTTTTAAAGGACAGGACAACATATATTTATATCTACTGCTAACTGTGATTCGAAGGACCTAGTCAAATTGTTTTATTACCCTTGACATATGCTGCTGGTTCATTAATTTAATGTTTATTCCTAGTAAATACTTAATATAGTAAGACCACTGAAATACAAATTTAAAACGATGTTTGTTATTGATGAAAATTCAATAACAAGTTGAAAATAGATAGAAATATGCTGCAACATTTCGTTGTAGAAAAACTAAATAGCAAGTCTATTTGTAAATTAGTTTCCATTTAATTTCCTCTGCCGTCTTTAAAGATAAAGGTATCAAATCTGGTATATTTATAAAATGTAAGACACTAGACCCATTAAATTAAATAATAATACACATGTGCCATTTAAAAAAATATTATATATATTTTTCAACTTTTTAATGATTTTTAAAAATTTTTGATGTTCTTAAAAGATAAAACAGGTAAACTCCTACAACTTCCCTATTTAAAGCTAATTTATATCTGTAATTTTTAACCCTCTAACTGGTTGACATAATATAATAGAAAACCCCGTACATACCAAATTTAAAAATGTCTTTTATGGCAGAAATAACGTATCTAATACAACAAAACTGCATTCTACTCTCTTGTTCAAACGTTATGATAATAAAAAATATCAAAAAATTGATGGTTTTTTTTAGATCTGGAGAACTGCATTGCTGAGAGATACTTGGGAGTTCGCTAATCTTGATGAACCTATTGAATGTCTAGAAAATACACTATTCTTCAAAATAGCGGATCTCTCGATTGTAACTGGGAGTGACCCAAACAATCTTTTACCACCAATTGATATGCTGCTTGACGATCCTTCGCTAGACCATCTTATTCAAAATGCAAATTTTCAATCCCTTCTAAAGACTGGCTATGAACACTTTCACAGAACTCAGTTGCTTTAGTGTTTAGAGTTTTATATTAACTGTACTTTTTACATTTATATATTTTTTTTTTAGATTTAATAAATTATTTTTTTAACTTATAAATCAATTTTAATTATTCCAAAAAATTCGTATTTGGTAACAATCCGTTTTAGGAAGTTCTTGTATTTCTGTTTTCGAAAATTAGTACCCCGACTCTTTATATGGTTCCATAAATAAAACATCATTATTTGTTGGGTACATAGTCTGGTTCACAAGGTCAAAATGGTATTAATTCTTGCTACTGCTAATAAAAATATGAGCGAGGGCTCATAGCTCACAAACTCAAAATAGTGTTAGTTCTTGCTATTGCTAATAAAAATATGAGTGAGAAAAAGGTGTAAAACTATCAAACCCGCACATAAACAATTTGAAAAGTTGTTAACAAAATAAAATATAAAAAAGGGGCTTAGCTTTTTGCAAATAACTCAGAATACTATTAATCATTTTAATTCATTCATTAATTCTAACGGCCGTTAGGATGCCCCAAAACCGGTCTAACTAGTTTTTTTTTATTTTTATTACTAGTACGTAAGCATATAAATTACAAGGTTTTCATTTAAGTCTATTTCCAAGGTGGATAGATATGAACAGCCATGCTGGATCTCGCCACCATTTCAATTGTTAATTTTATCTTATTTCTTGTAACTAATAAAAAGACATTTTGAATTTGAAAATTAATTAAAAAAATTGTGGTGGTATCCTGACACGCAGGAAAAATGTTCTCCAGAAAAAACTGATTTGTGGAAATTAAAATCTTAGAATACCTTCTTATAGATGACAAAAATAGGAATACTAAATTTAAGTCAGAAAAACAAAATTCTAATTATTTTTTTTGTACTCGAAATTTTGTAAATTTCTCGTCAATATGTCGCTTAATTTCGAGAATGTCTACTACCAGTGACGTATTTAAGGTAAGGATTAACCCCTCCCTCCCGCACCCCTTTTGCGGACACATACTGTATCACGTTAATATGCCAGAACGCTTTTAAAAGTTTCGTTGCCCTATGTCAGTTATTATATCTGGGATCCAAATTAAGACCTTAAAAGATTAATGTAAAGTTTACAACAAGATCTTTACACGAAAAACAATTTTTAAATTTGCAGATGTATCTTGCTATGAATTCTAAAAAATTTTGTATGTAATTTTATTTTTACATTTTTTGTCAAGTATTCCCAAATATTCTAAAAAATATCGAAGTTCTGTAAAAATAAAACATTTATTATTGTTTTTTACTATCGTTTAAATTTGAAACAAAAAACGCAGAACCTTTTTAAATGGAACTAGTTTTGATAAAATGTGATACATTTGTGGGAAAAATGTAAATAACAAAAAGTGACAAAAGACGAGGCACCAGCAAACAAATGCGTTTTTTTAACACCTAAAAATTATATCTTAATAATATGTAGCAGCGCTTTTAAAATTTTCATTGCCCAATATCAGTTTTTATATTTGGGACCCACACTTACAACTAAGAAGGTTAATGTAAAGTTTCCAAACAAGGCTTATAATTTTTAAATTTGCAGAAAAGGTTTCCTGCGATTTTTTCGTTAAGAGTTCTAAAAAATATCATAGCCTTTTAAAATTAGAAAATTTATTATTGTTTTAACTGGCCTTTAAATTAAAAAATAAACGCAATTCGAGTTTATTATAACAGTTCCCGGTATCGGAATTGACTGAAATCTGGTATAAACACATAAATCCGATGACGTTACAATCTTGTGGTGTTCAATAGCGAATGTCTTATATAGGGGGCGTAAAAATAATTCTAAATAGTACAAAAAAAATATTAAAAAAGTATAAACTATTGAACTGAAAAGTAAAAAATAATTAAACTTATATAAACACAGAACTTTTAAGAAAAATTAAATTACATAACAATTTTTAAAAGATCTGTGTTTATGTAAATTTAATTATTTTTCACTTCTCATTTCAACAGTTTATAAATAAAAGCTTTTTTTTTAATTATATCTAGGTAAACATATAGTAGGCCTCGCACTGTTCCTTTTAAGTGTGATTCTCACATAAAAAATATTAACTTCCTTTTGGTTCTACCGCTTTGTTTTGTTTCAAAAAAATATTTAATAGCTCAATTTTGAGGTAATAGTCACTAGAAGTTTTACATAGAAGAAGCTAAATGTAAATTGCTTGAGCTTTAACGCTAACTAGTGGTTAAAATTAAACTAAATATAGTCAACTTTGATTTGGCAACAATAATCTGATTCTATATTAAGATGTATTTTGGCATCAAGTAAAAAAAACAATTTACGAATTATTTTGAAAAATAGAGCTTTAATATAAATGAATTCAGCATGACATATGTTGTTTTATGTACGTACAGTTGCACCAATTATCTCCTCTTTATTATCCCGTCATAACAGTTTCAAGTTCTTGAACGTACAGCATCTACAAAAAAAAGATTTAAAATGATAGAAATAGTATAAAGCAGACTTTTTCGGAAATGGAGGGTAGTCCCCCCCCTAGTGCTAGTTTTATACAACTAAAGTAATGTCTTTTTTGGTTGTTGAAAATTTTCTTCGTCTCGAAACTCCCTCAGATGCAATTTGTGGCTGCTTGTTCAAAAACCTATTTGAATAAAAATCAGTAGGAAGAACACGAAGTAAAATTTTAAATTTGTTAGGCTAGCATAGATCAAAATACTTATGAAACAAAATATAGTTACTTACCTTTCGATCCATCTTAAATTTCACCATCATATATAGAAATTTTCATGTCCCTGTTCACAACACAAATAATGGAAAAGCGTGAAAAAGAAAATAAAGAACACCGAATAAGTAGCCAGAATGTTTGGACGGTACATAATGACATTTAATTCTAAAACAGAATTATGTCTTCTGTTCCTAGCCTCGTTTATTCAAAAACGGAAATTATTCTAGGGGTACTATGCGTAAGTCTAGAGTACTTTTGTAAAATAAAACTAGTTCGGAACTCCAGTACTATTGTTGTGACCGTTAATGTGTTTGTTTGGAAACAGTTATATCATGGAAGGGTCGTTGAATTATAAAAGTTTTTTTTTTGGGGAAAACAATCTATTTTAACTAGTAAACGCAACGAAAAATATATTAAGGAAATTTATTTAACAGTAGAATGTTATAAAAGTACTTTAATTTTACGTTCATGAAATTTTTGTTTTTCAACATATAAAATCAGGAACGTCAGTCGGCATCGCAGACCCCGCATCGCCGAGGGGGCCCCGGCATATTGGGGACCCTTTAACCCTCAAAAAAATATATCAAACAAACCGAAAAAAACAAATACGCAGACATAAACCGTTCGGTTCCCGGGCTCCTTTAAGACAGCTTACGTTTTAATGTACAAAATTTATTATTTATTAATTAAACAAAATAGTCACCAAAGTAAAACCTTATAAAAATAACAGTTTAAACCTTCGAATACTAAACTATATAGAATTATCAACAAACATTTGTTTGTATCCAGCTAAAGTACGGGGGTAAGAGGGTATGTACTTTCTGGATTGCAACATTGTCGGTAGAGAAAAACTTTTCATATCCATTACATAATTGAACTTATTCTAAAGAATAAGTATTAGTCAAAAGAAGCAACGTCGTAATTTTTATATACACTATATTTTATATATTTTAATTTTCAAATTGAAAAGGTACGGAAGCGTATAAGGGCCACAATTTTTTTTATTTTTAAATTCTGACTTTAAAGTCGGAATTTAACTAGATTCTGAGTTTAAAGTCAGAATTTAACAAAATTCTGAGTTAAAAGTCGAAATTTGACTAAATTCTTAGTTTAAAGTCAGAAATTATGTAAATTCTGAGTTTAAAGTAGGAATTTAACTAAATTCTGAGTTTAAAGTCAGAATTTCAAAAAATCTGAGTTTAAAATCGGGATTTAATAAAATTCTTAGTTTAAAGTCAGAATTTAACGAAATGCATTTTTGACATCTCCTGTCAAACCTGAAATTGGTGTCAGGAGATAGATAATTAAATATTAAGACAGATAAGTGAAATTCATTTCGTTGCAAGTAAACTCGTTTGAGATTTACCGAGCTTCAAAGGGTCAAAATTGTCATTGTTCAAGCGCCATTCTCTCAAAAACAGTTAAATTTAGGCACGTGAAAGGTAACTCAATAAGTGTTTGGATTTTTATAGGGCATTTCATTTAAAAAAAGGATGACGCCTCCGGTTCATCTATAGCCATAGCCAAATTCTCAAAACATCCTTTTCGTTAGGTCTCCAGATATTTCCAATAGGACACTTAACTTTCTCATTCTGGCTTTTTTTTCGGCAATAAATAAAAATATATAAAATGAACTAATTAAACATATGTTTAATTTGTCAGAGACTTATTTAACACTCAAAAATCAAAATAGGAATCTTTTATTTTGTACCCTACCCCTTTTATCATTTTCTAACTATCTGTAGTTTGGTGGAACAATTCATAGCGCATTTGCCATTATTCAAACAAGAATATTGAACTTGTTTTTTTGGTTCTAGTTTGTTATGCAATCGTACGGACCAAATTCTGACTTTAAACTCAGAATTTTGTTAAATTCCGACTTTAAACTCAGAATTTTGTTAAATTCTGACTTTGAACTCAGAATTTTATTAAATTCTTACTTTAAACTCAGAATTTAGTTAAATTCTTACTTTAAACTCAGAATTTTATTAAATTCCGACTTTAAACTCAGGATTTTGTTAAATTTTGACTTTAATCTCAGAATTTATTTAAATTCTGACTTTAAACTCAGAATTTAGTTAAATTCCGACATTGAACTCAGAATCTTGTTAAATTCTGACTTTAAACTCAGAATTTTGTTAAATTCCGACTTTAATCTCAGAATTGAAAAATAAAAAAAATTGTAGCTCTTCTACGCTTCCGTAAAAAGGAGTACATATGAGTTACCATCATTTTTGTTCTTTGTTGTTAAACTAGGAAGTCTTAGAGAACATTTTTTTTTTGAAACTGTGTATCAGTTAATCAATTTCAACCGCGAAATCTTGGAATAAATTGAGCCTTAATTGAAAACTAAAAGCAGCTGATGAGGCAATAGAAAATCATAAAAATATTTTAAAAATAACAGGTTTCATATGCTTCTTTGGATGTAACATTAGCTCAGTTTAGAATAAGGTAGGAAGCATTTAAAAACTTATTTATTTAAAATTTTAAATTTTAAACCTACAAACATCGTTAAAGCCACAAGAAACTGATATTTTCTCTAATGTCAAGAGTATTAATAAAAAAATATCATAACGACTGAACACAAAATCTAGCATTAGAGTTAGTACAATTAAAAAATTTACTTTATGAAAAAATAAAAAAAATTACAGTATCAGGGAGTTTTCAGATTGTATTTTTGAAAAAAAATCATTTACTAGTTAGTAGAATACCTGAGGCTTTCATTGGGTTTCAATTGTTTCTAGTACCAACTAACCAGAAAGAACTTTTTCAAAGCCAAAGCTAATAAAAAGCTTCATAAGGTCTACTATGACACAAAATCGCCTTAGTTTATTGGCTATAATATCTGTAGAAAATGAACGAGCAAAAATAGAGATTTTGACAAAATAGTAGACAAGTTTCTTTCGTTAGGGTACAATTGTTAACGTTCCAGTAGGTAAATCCAATATATCTAAAATATCTTAAAGTTTTTTAGAAATATTAAAAATCTTGTTCCCCAATTTTGTTTTAGAAGTTTTATGTGTGTTGAATATTTATAATAAATCTGGTCTCTGTATGTTTTTTGTTTTTTAGTATTTTAATCATTTGCAATATTAAATTAAAGTGTATTTTTTAGGTATTCATATATTACCAAAATATAAGAAATTTATTACATTAAGTATGTTGTCAACAAAAAGTTTAAGGCAGATCTCACAAGGGAGTTTTTTGAGAGAGATATGGGGGGCTCATTAAAAAAATTCGCGGAAGGTTTTCAAAAAAATTTGACACGCTAATGTATAAAATATGATATATGTTGTGAATACGTTAATTATGTAAAATGTTTAAAAAAATAGTAACAAGCACGAATTAGTATATAACATTTAAGTAGAACGTTTCATCGGTCACTTTTAAAACACTTAACACCCGTAAAATGTTTTTTGTATATTGGGAATCTTGTTGAAAACATGAAAGGGGTAGAACAATAACTATCAGAGCTGGGCAGTATATGTAATAATTATAAGATGTAATCGTTACGTAATTCAATTCATTTTTGTTCAAAAAGAAATGGTAACAGTCGCGGTTGCCCCTCTTGAAGAATGTTAACGTAACGTGCGATATCTCACCTAAATGTTCATTTGTGATTCGGAATCCTTCAGAGGCATTAGCAACCGGAATGGAATCATTAATTGCTAATAAAATATGTCCGTATTGTTCTCTGATCGGATAGTCCCAAACACGATACCTCGTATCATCAGTAGAGGCATTGAGAGTCAATTCTTTCCACATTCTAAAATAAAAACATTCCTAGTTACTGTTAAGAAATTAGTAGATAACATTCGCGGTTCTTTCATCTCAGCATACCAGCATATACTGACCCGAAGGAATGAATTCATTGTATCACTGACTTTATTCAAAGGAAATGCCTGGCATTGATAATTATAAAATATGCTGATCTTCAGCCTTCTTGACTAGATGGCGAACAAAAATTAAAGCTAAATTGTAAGCACTTTATTTGTGGCCACATCATGCAATTATTTGCGCAATCAAGAAAAAAATATAAAATATTAATGAGCAAAAGTTTTATGTATTAATTATAATTATTTACTAATTAAATTATATCCTAAAAACGATTGTAAAAGTTATGTTAAACAATATTTTTAATGTTACACTACTATAAAAAATTGTAATAACAATGTATTATATTTAATGAATTTAGTGGTTTGAAACAATGTTATTTTTATAGATAGTCCCAGTCTATTAAACAGGCACCTTAGTTCTTGAGATGTTACGAAAAATAAAAGGCAGGAAGAACTATTTATCAGTTAACAATTAATATGTAGTCATACATATTTAGAAAACATTTTTCTAATGAGCTATTATTACTGAGAATAACTTGAACATCTTTATAACAATGTAAACTCTGGTGAATTGGCCGCGCCAGTGTTTTGTCATTTCTCTAAAGCATTCGATTGTTTTAATCACAAAATACTGCTATAGAAGCTGACGAGTACGGTTTCAGGGGAAGCAAGCACGATTGGTTTCGTAGGGTTGTATTTAATGGGAACAACTCAGTTGAGTTTGTTTTGAACTCAAGCTCACTGATATTTGCTGTTTCTCATTTATGTCAATAACCTACCTTACCCGGACATATCTGGTAAATTCACCATCTTTGCAGACGACACTACAATTCTTTAACATGGTACAAAATGTTTGTGCACAATCTTTAAAAACCGAATTTAATAAAAATTCTTCCTACAACGGACAAAAATCTTATGTTTATATATTTTCTTTTATGACGCTCAATTGTTTTTACCTCATAAAATTATTTAAAAAAATCACCCTTCGAGATTTTTTCAAATCTTTACGTTTCAGGGTACCTAGATGTCGAAAAATATGATTTCTCAATTCCGTCGGTCTGTCTGTCTGTCGTCTGTTTCACAGTATAGATAATAACTGGTAAAATTGTGATACCAATTCAAAATGTCGAAACAGAATGGCGGCCAAATAAAATGTTTTTAATCGTAATATAATGACCAGGTTTTACATATCTTCACGTTTTAGCGTCCCTAGATGCCATATATGTTTTATTAATTTCGTCGGTATGTCTGTCAGTCTGTCAGTTCGCGGCACAGCTTAAAATCCACTTACCCCATTGCATCTTACCAAATAAGACTATATTTTGAATCCTTTAGTTCTTAGAACATTTGCAATAGCTGAAAGGTAAGTCTGGTTTTTCATATGATATACAAATGTATATGTTCCAAATTTCAAAGTTCATTTGGTAGATATGGTAGATATAAATAAAGTGACCATTTTTCTTCAATTGAGGAACCCAGACCCTATTTTCAACTTTCGTCCCCCATCGAAAAATGTGGCTCAAAATGTCCACCATTGTCCAAAATAATCGTTTTTCAAATAAAACCAAAGATTACTTAAAATTACTAAAAATATTACGCAAATACAAAAGGCATGTCCTTTTTTTAGATACACCTTGATGGTAGCGTTGTTGTTATATACATTAAATCAAAAGAATTTTTTTTCTTTTGATTTAAGATATATATATATATATATATATATATATATATATATATATATATATATATATATATATTGTTGTCCCCTTCTGGCTTCCTAGAAATCTGACCATTTTAAGTAGGGGAGAGTGGGGATGATTCAATCATTTTCTATTTTTATTTTTTTTTGAAAACTACAAAGTATGAAAATGATCTCTAATCTACATAGATTTCAACATATGAACTCGGCTCAATATATTGAGATAAATGGCAAATATTGTTTTAAATTTTTACTGCTTACAGTGTTGTTATCCACACTTTACGCACATACTCAGCGTCTAATTTAAGTAAAGGAACCAAGAGGGAATCTTCAATTAATTATAAGATAATGCTGTTGATTGAATCTTTCTATGGTTGAAATAAACCCGCTCTCTCCTACAAATTCCTCAAAATCGACTTTCAGTATTTGACCTAGACTGAGAGACAAGTGAAGTTATATAAATGTTTTTAATATTAAACTACAAACCTGTAAAGTGTGTCTTCAGCGAACTTCATATTTATGAAGTACTTGTGAGTTTCGGAATCTTGAACTACAGTATAATTTATTCTGGACTGCCTTGCTAGCTGCTCCAAAGACTGAACTGGTGCCTAAGTTTTTAAATACATATTTTAGTACATATATATAAAAAAATTTAAAAATAGCGTTACATATTACAGGTTGACCGACAAAGTCGGCACGACCTAAGATTTTTTTTATAACTGAGCATCTTTTTGCCTGAAAAATAATGCAAGATGATAATAAAAAAATATTCACAGGTGATTTATTTTACCTGTCAAAAAATGACAAAGGGGTTGCCTTTTTTTCCAAAATTGTAAGTAATGCTAAGGAAAATGATTTTTATTCTATACCAAATTTCGGTTCTATTCGTTGATTTAAAATTATTCTCATTAATTAAGTTAATGTTTTTTCACCCAGGTCATGTAAGCAAACCTGAATTAAAATATCACTCCAGATTTATTAATAGAATCGTTGGATGAAGTATTTATTCAGTTGTTTCCATATGCTACTTTATAATTTAGGGTTAGATTTAATTTGGTTATTTCAATAACTTATTACAGATATGATATAGAAAGAAAGAAAAAAAAAAAGGATTTTCTCTGTTTTGTTTTTATTCATGCACGTAATTTATAATAGATTTCACTAATATTTTCTTTAATAGCAAGCATACTCAATCAACTTTGATTGCTTAATTAACTAACTTTTAGGCAAAACAATTTATTTGAAATATAAATGTGGCAGCATATAAAATTATGGCGTGCGTCGCCTGACAGATAGAATTGTGCTTTTTTGTTTTTTTTTCATGGCATAAAACTGGATAAAGTTTACATAAAGTTAGTGGCATTTTTAGTCATCAGCAAAATACCTTTTAAAATAATAAAAGAGGATTTTTGAAAAAAAACATTTAGAAGACGAATTTTTCATAAATGAATAGTTCGATTCAGGTTTGCTTACCTTAGGTATAGTTAAAAATTTAAAGTCAACTGCTAGCATTGAGAGTGATATTGCTATAAAATTACAAGTTTTCAAAATATTATTGAGGAAAAATTCACTTTTCTTGGATATTTTTTAAAACATAACAAATTTGATACGTAAGATAAATATCATAAATCACATGATTAAGATTTTTTGGTCACTTGACATTATTTTTTAAGAAAAATCATTTCGCAAACTCAAATGTTATTCGGTAAAAAATTCCATTTGAATTGATTTCCTTTATTTTGACATGTATTTTTGCTCATTAAATTCTGAGATACAAAAAAAAAGCGTAAATACAAAACTTTTAAATTTTAACGTGGGTTTTTTTAGTGATATGACAAAAAACAAAAGTATATCGAAAAGGTTCGAAAATTGCACGTGTTTTTTCTTAATGGAACACTCTATATTTTATGTAACTGTTGAGAAGATTTAAAAATATATAATATGATGACATTTATTTGCTTAACCGTCTTTGAATTACTAACGGCCGGTTGCAGAAAGCTCAATTAAAGTTTAGAATGTTTAACGGAATGTCAAATTTGACAGCGAGTTCCTAGATTTCTGTAAGCAGCTTGTCATATCCGAAAGTTCGGTTAAGTATTCTATACAGTAATTAGATTTTGTGCAATCGGGGGTGAGCCTTTAAAATTGGTAAAAAGTAATATAATAAAAATCGAAGTAGCCATGGATAACGTTAAAAAACAAAATGGGTAATGTTGGCTAATTCATTTTTATTATATTTTTTTGACAAATTTTTAATGCTTAGTATTTTAAACACGTAAAAAGCAAATATCATCATATTAAATATTTTTGAAACCAAGAAGAAAAATCTTTTAATAAAATATAGGGTGTCCCATAAAAAAAGTGTACAATTTTCGCAGCTTTTTGTTGCTCTTTTGTTTTTTGTTATATCATTAAAAAATGTTTCACGTTAAAATCTTTTTTGTGTTTACACCTTTTTCTGTATCTCAAAAAATAAAGGCAGAAATGCATATAAAAATATAATCATGTCCACAGTTTAATGTGCTTTAAATTCCTTATTTTTGAGATGATATCAAAATAATAAAAAAACACAATTTTAGTTAATTACCAAGGTTTCTGTAACATTAAAAAATATTTTAAAAATATCATTTGTGAAATATTAAATATAATTTGTGAAATATTAAATATAATTTGTTTTTTTTTAATGAGACCACCTGTAAATATTACTTTCAATAAATCGATATGATTCTTTCTTCTCACTCTAAACACAGCGAGTGTGATACCCTCATCTTAAAAAATAAATGAGAAAAAGGGGAAAAAATGCCATATGAGAAATGTGGTGAAGAGAGAAAGAGAATTTTTGTCACACACATTGATCTTATTGCGCAGCAGGACAAAAAAATGCAAGTTACATTTATGTTTACTGATGTTTCTCTAATGTTACAATAAAACGGGTAACTAGGCATACAACTGTTTTTTATCATTTAAATGTCTTGCAGAATAAGAAAGTTATAGCAGAATAAAATGTGGACAAGTTCCAATAACCACGCTGTGAATGTGTTATGTACCTGCATACGCTCTACAGTCAAAAAGGCGGCTAAATTAGCTGTAAATGTTGCTAGCATTAACACAACAAATAACCAATATGCAGCTACCAAAGTCCTTCCTGAAAGTGCCTTCGGAGCTTCTCCTCCTCCTTGAGGAGTAAATGACGTGAGTGCGAACCAGAAGCTTTCTTTCAATGTAAATTCTCTAAAAAATTTATAAATTATCGAATCGTAGAAGTTGGAACATTAAAAATATTTGTCGGAAATGAAACACTGTTTCTAATTCTTAACTCTTTCATTCCTTTATATAGACCCTTATTACTTATTTACTGAATAGTTTCTTGAAAATTTTAAAAAATAAGAATAATAATATGTAATACAAAGAAAAATGTTGTGTCACATTGGTTATAGCGGAAAGTGTTGTACCTTGAGACGCATGTATCTCGAGGCAAATGCAATATTAATGCCGTCTTTGACCGTAGTTCCGATTTTTCCGAAGATAGTTTGAAAGGCAAAAAAAGCGGTTCTACATTCGAGTTGTTTCTGTAATTGAGAGCACTACATGTGAATTGCGTTCATTTTGTTGTTTTGAATACTGTGTTTTTATTTTTGTGGGTGTGTGATAGACTGTGTTACAGACCAAAGTTATAATTTTATTGACTTTAAATTCGGTAAGTAAATATCTGGTATACTTCTATGTTTAAAGAACCTGATAATATTTTAGTCATTTAACAGTCTATAACGTAAAACGGGCAAAACAAGAGGCACTATAAATGTAGCTGATCTTCGTAAATGATGTACTGACTAATAATATGGGCTTGAGAGAAGCACCTACACAAAATTAGTAAGAGAACCCTAACTCTTCATATTGAATTACATCGTAAATCTGGATTTGCCACTTTTGAATATCAAGCAACGAATGCTGTAAAACAAGTATTTACAACAGGCTTCGATGAGATGGGCAATACCACTGTTCACGTCCCACCGCGTATCATGAGCCTAAAGGAGTGAAACAACTTGGATGCACGACTGCAGGAGAACTTGATTTCAATATCACAATGATTGTCGGTATTAATGCTATAGGAAATCATATACCCTCAATGCTTATATTTTCTAGGGTGCATGTCAAACAACATATTATATTAAATATGGCTGTAGACACTTTAGGCTCCCAAATCCATCAGACTGGTCAAATAGAGGCATTTCTTCAGTATATGAAGCACTTTATATATTTATCTTATTATCTATATATCTATTCCCTTGATTAATCTGGCAAGATCCAACGGCGTGATGTTACATATGTTTCCATCCTATACGTCCCAGAAGCTGCAGCCATTAGATCTAACTATGTTTGGTCCTTATAAAAACTATTAGAACTAAACTGAACCTGACTGAAGTCTCAACATTTAAGAGACCCAATTGCACTTTAATAGATGGCCAAAATAGTTGAAAGCATATTTTAGGGCATTCAGTCATCAGAACATTACGAAAGGCTTATTCGTTTCAAGTATTTATCCTTTCAATTCGGATATATTTGGTGATGACGAATTCCTGGGTGCTTTTCTAACAGACCGACCAAACACTGATATAGAGGATATAGCAGCCCTAGAGTTTTCAAATATTAATGAACCTGGATCATCCAATCAAGCGCAAAATATCTTAACAAATGAAATCCAAATGAAATAAATAATATCGTAAGTCCCTGGATGTTAAGACCGTATTCAAAAGCAGCCCCAGAAAGACTAAAGGAAGCAGAAGAAAAGATAAATGAAGAATATTGACGGAAAAAAAAGATGAACTAGAAATAGAGTATTTGAAAAAAGAAGCCAAAAAAGTATTTGATGAAGAAAGCTCCGACGACGACAGTGTTGAAATACCAGCGCAGGATTCTAATAGTGACGGTGAGAACTTTCTGGAAAATGTACTTGAACAACCTAATAGAGAAATTGAAATGGAGAATAAAATAGAAAATGCTGCAAGATCGGAAGGAGATTTTGTGCTATTTGAGTTAAAAGGGAAGAAATATGTGCAACATTATGTAATAGAAATAAAAAGCATTTCAGGGAATGGTCATTTTGAGGTTGTGTAATCTAAAACCAATTTTAAATAACAACAGGTTTATCAAAGGTCAGGAAATATGGGAAGTTTGGAAACCCAACTATAGTTAGAGGTTCAGAGCACCGAATGGAACAACTTTGCTTTTCATTGGATTTGGCATTTTATAATGTATAATATCACGTTGAAAATAAATATTACTATATCTATTGAAAATTTTGTTTCTTAAGGCCCCAAAATATAAGACCCTGTGGTACCTTAGGACAATTTGCACTTCGAAACTGCGAAATGTTCCAAGGTACAACACTTTCCCCTACTATTTCCAAAAAAAATAATAGTCTGCTAAGATCTAAATTTGAACACTTGAACCATTTTTTCGGTAAAATTCCAATTGGTCAGCATATTCTTTATAATTTTTACCGTTGATTTTTTGTTCGTATTGAAATCCCAGTGTCGTAAAATAATGGCAATTTTAACTATTGGAGTCTTTTTAATAATAAATAGTTGTGTATTAAAAAAAATGACCTATACTGTTGTGGCTGACAAAAAAAATCATCTTTTTCACCGCTGTGAAGATGGCAACTAATGTTTTAAATTCATACCTGCAAGGATATGGATAAGCTTTCTGATTATTTCTAGCACTATACGGAGAATATTTATCTAGAAACCAAATCATGAAACCAGTAACAACCAAGGCGGCCACAATGCTTAACCACACTTCTAGTTTTAAAACGGTCATGAATTTAAATAAGGACGTCTTCCGGACTGGCTTTCTCATGACTAAAAACGTAAGAAACTTAGAGTAAGAATTATTCTAAGGTAAGACATCGTGACACATATTTTCTTATCTATATTACACAAGACTAATTTTTTTTTTAGTTATTATTATTAAATTTAAAATATTTTGAATTTTAAGTGGATTTTTTTTAGCTTTAAATGAGTTACTTTTACAATTATAAAATCTCTGCGCAATTTAATATTTTACTTTTTCTTTCTTGACTATAATTTCTGACTGTTCAAATATGATCTATGTCTTTATGTGCTATGTGCTTTTGCACCATCTCAGCTATAAATGATTCTACTTTTGCTTAAGCTACTGATATATATTAATTAGTTTACATTTTTGATTTTTCTGCATCTGAAAATTGATAAACAATTTAGGTCCAATGGAAATCTCCCTGATCCCCTAAATAGATGGCCAATAAAACAAGTGAAGAAATTCAATTACTAAATCAGAGTGGTTTGACAGTTGAAATTGACAGTAAATTTATTGCTCAACATGTAGGAGAACATTACTTATAAAACTTGCTTTATAGTAGGGGAACTGATTAAAACCACTATTTCTTTGTTTCTTCTGAAGTTTAATTTTTTTTGTTTATATTTATACGGGGCGTTTGCTTATTTTACATAGGGCACACTATATGTTATTACAAAATATGTAAGTCCGTACAAAGATGAATTGAGCGATGTATATTAGTATTGGTGAATAATGCAACGTTTCGAATTTATTGGCATTTCTCTCCCGTCATTATGCTCCATTTAAATTTATTATAATATACAGAGAGTTGCATTTAGAATAATTTAAAAAAAAATATATTTAGGCGGATCATGAACATTTGTAACTTTTGTAATTAGTTTTAAAACTTAAGTATTACGTTGTAAATAGAATAAACTTTTATTTTCTTTTGGCTTTAGCAAAATTGAAAAAGTTGGATAGATACAAAAACCGAAGAAAAATACCAATAAATCCAAAACGTTGTATTATGGATCCACGCTAATACATATTGATGAATTGGTCTTTAAACGCACTATCATTATATGTTATTATATATAGGGTGTCTTATTTTAAACAAGAAAGTTAATATCAGTCCACAAAAAATGCCACATCCTGTGTAAATAAATATAAACGAAATCGATATCAATCAAATAAAGAGCAAAAAAGGAACATTTTTGTTTCATAGTTCACCAAATAAGGTGATAGGATGTCTTATTTTAAACACCCTGTACAAGAATTAAGTACCTACATATATTAACCGAAATTTTGGTCATGATGCAATATATTTGCTATAAAGTTTATAGAAAGCGTCCCATGATTGATAAAGTTGCTTAATCTCAGAAAGTTCTTAAAAAAGTGATTTAACGAATTCCTGACATGCTTTAATTCTCAATGAAATTAAATAAAAATTAATTTTCTAACGTTATTTTTTTTATTTCTTCTATAATAATTTGTTTCAATTGATGACTATCAAATTATTATAAAATATTGTACTATTACCTATGGTGATCCCGGTTTGCTCATAGTATGGGGCGACAAAATCAATAACCTCTTCCCTATCAGCCGTCATTATAATGGCAGTTACGGCCAGATCAGTATCCTAAAATTTAAAAAAAATTAAAAAAAAAAAGATAGAGGTATCTTCTCTAGTTCAAAATGTAATAGGGGAAAGTAGCCTATATTGGACCGGCTCCTAATTTGGACCGGTCCGGACTAGCCTTTAAACGAACATTACAGTGATAACATCTGTTGTTAGTTAGTAGAACTAAGTAAGTTAGTATAACTAAGGACTGAGAACATACTTGCCGCAAAACATTTTATTTAGTCTGCGTGAGTGGTCGACGAGAAGTGACCTTCAAAATTTCGTTCCCGTGATTTAATATTTGTATCGTGTTTCATAAGGAATTACGCACTCAAAACGGAAGTAAGTATTATAAATTCATATCGGTGCTACTTTATGGTTATTTGGCTTAAGATTTTTTCACTTACACTTGTACTTTTAAAAAGGTTTATCCTCAAATTTTTTTTATTTCCAATATGGCGGAGTTGCTTAAATTGGACCGACGTAAGCCGCCTAAAATGGACCGGTCCAATTTAGGAAACCCTTTAATTATTTTTTTCTTTACAGCGACATGTCTAAACGAGGTAAATATGGGAGACGGGATGAAGCGGACCTTGTTCTAGCTATAAACGCAGTTCGCTCGGCTACTGTCGGACTGAACGAAGCAGCGAGAAGATATGATATTCCTAAAGCCACGCTAAAACGACATCTCGATGAAAAAAATAAAGGCCCAGCCTTTACTAAATCATTTGGTCGAAAGCCAGTTTTTTCTAAAGAGATGGAAGATGAACTAGCATCCCACATTTTAAAATTCGAGCAAAAAATGTTTGGCCTGCCCGTAAAAGACATACAAAAGCTTGCTTTTGATGTAGCTAAAATGCACGGACTCAATCACTGCTTTAATTAAGAGAAAGGAAGGGCGGGAAAGAAATGGTTTTACAAATTTATGGGAAGACATCCGAACTTATCTCTTAGGCAGCCTAAGGCAACGTATTTAGCTAGATTGAGAGGACTTCAGCAAGGAGCGTGTTTCAAAATTTTTTGACCTTTTGGAAGAATTCGTTGACAAACATAAATTAACCGGTACAAAGATCTACAACGTAGACGACGGATCTACAACTGTCCAAAAGAAGCCACAAAAAGTAGTTGGCCTTAGGGGTAAACATCAAGTTGGTGCAGCCAGCAGTGGCGAAAGGGGTGTGAACACGACTGTGGTATGTTGTTTAAATGCAGCTAGTTTTTATGTTCCACCGTTTTTCATTTTTAAAAGGAAGCGCTACGCACCAGAAGAAGGGAGCTCCAATAGGAAGCAAGACAGTTATCTCTGATACAGGATACATTACATCGGAATTCTTTTTAGAATGGCTGTACCACTTTAAGGAGAATGTTGGTTGCACAAAGGAAGCACCGGTATGTCTTTTATTGGATGGACACGTCACCCATAGCAAAAATCTAGATACGCTTTTATTTCCGAGGGATATTAGACTAATCATGCTTCAATTATCCAGCCACACGACGCACAGTATGCAGCCATTGGATATTGCATTTTTTCGATCTCTTGGAGTGTACTACACACAAGCGCAAGAGACGTTTTTAAGGCAAAATGTAGGAAAACCAGTCTCCTAATATGACGTTGTTGCTTTACTTGGAGAAGCGTACGGAAGAGCAGTTGCAGTTGGTATTGCTGAAAATGCTTTCAAAGCTGCTGGCACATGACTTGTTAATCGGCATGTTTTCCAAGAACATGATTTTGCCCCTTCTGAAGTTTTAAACCCACCACCTGATGTTGATAATCCATCAACTTCGACTACGTCACAGAGTTTTAATTAATCTCTAAACCATGCTTCTCCCGTTCCGCAAAGCTACTTCTAGTGGCAGCAAGCCGAAAAAAACACAAGATGCCGAAGTTATCACGAGCACTCCTTATAAAGAAGAGTTAGAACAAAAGAAAATTAAAGTTAACAGCAAATTAAAGGTAAAAGTGGCACGTCCAATATTTGGAAAAATTAGTGCAGTTAGTAAAAAGAGGAAAAAGGAATCGGATACCGAAGAAAGCTCTGAAGACGACTTTGTGGCAAGTGGATCATGGTCTGGAGATGAAGATTTCATGTCACCAAATGTGTTATGTGAAAACGATTTGGCTGATTTTGATCGTTCGGACTTAAAATTTAATGATTACGTGTTAGTTAAATTTAAAGGCGAAAAAATAATGAGGTTTATTACGTAGGAAAAATAATACTAGATAAAAACACAACAGGCTTATTTGAAGTTACTTTTTTGAAAAAGTCAAGCAAAATTAGAAACGCCTTTATCTATCCAGCTGTACCAGATGTTTCAGTTGTAGATGAGCGCGACATTAAAATGAAATTAAAACCAGAAAAACATGGATCAACCAAATGTCAACACTTTTATATTTCTTTCGGAATAGAGTATTCAGCTTCGGTTCGTTAATTTGTTTTTCTTAGCTGATTTACCTTATTGTTTAAAGAATAGTCGTTTCCTTTATTACTAAGCAAATGTTACATTATTTTAGTATATTAAAAAATAAAGATATTCTGTTTTTAATGAAAATTCTAAAGTAAAAACTGTTTAACTTTTTATCCGATCTTTAAAAAGTGTTTCCCCAAAACGGACATTTTATTGTCTTTAAACACCCAGGCGCTTATTGTTTAAAACTGTAACTAGCTTCACAGGGCGATTATGGAACTAGTTACGAAATTTACAAAAATCAAACATACCCAAAATCGCCAAAAAAAGCGGGTCCGATTGTTTTGTCCATATAAATGTAATTTTTGACAACTATCTAGTGGCATTTTCGCAGTTTCACTTACAAGTTCGTTATTAAAATATTTGCTGAGCGTTTCTCGAAAGGAGTGCTTTATTCTTGAATTTATTATTAAGTAATTTTAAATTAGAACCGCTGCTAAAATTTCAAGTTTACATTCGCTGTGATCAAGAAAAATAATGATATTAAATACATAATAAAGATTAATTGATTATTATAAGTTATTCAGAGTAAACAGCACTAAATTTCACAAAAATTCAAACACGTACCAAATTGTCAAAAGAGATTAATTGTTTTGACAATCTAAATCCAATTCTTTGACCATTATTAACGAGCATTTTTACAGTTGCCCTTATAACTGGATTATTGAAACTTTTTTTCACTAGAAGTGCATTATTGTAGGGTTTGCTATTTAAAATACGAATTTTGCAGTCAAACTCTTGTTAAAATTGTACGTTTATAATCATTATTTAAAGTGAAACTGGTAAATGGATAGCAGAAAATTAGACCCGTCGACGATTTTTACTTGGAATACTCCCTGCATTTAATTTTAATATATAATTTGTAATTTAATTATTTTTGTTAAATATAGTGAATGTAATGAAAAAATTTATCAGAGGTTCTAATTGGAAATTTCGTATTTTCAATAGAAGTCTCGGCAATAATGCACTTACTTTTGAGCAACCCTTTATAAATGGGCCAATATCCGTAATCTTAGAAGACAAGAATACCAGTGGTTTTTTTCCAGAATTTTTTTATATGTGGAAGGGGTAGAATATTTTTTTACGACTTACCTTAATTTTGTATATTAAATCAATTCACCTATCCCTCATAGCAGCAAATTTATTTATAACATCCTCATAAAATGGATGAGTTGCCCTAATCTCCTCCAGACATTCCTTTTGAATTGAAATATTGCCTAGAGAAGTAAGTCTTTTTTGAGATATTGTATTTCTTAAATAAGTTTTTACACTTTTGAGGCAAGAAAACCTTCTTTCCACTGAAGCACTTGTTGACGGTATTGTCAAAGTAAGGGAAAACACTTTATATGCTTTGGTTAAAATATCTTTATTTTCATTAATTTTTTCACTCGCTCCTGCAGCTATATATTCCAATTACAGTCGTTGTCTTTTTGAAAATATTTCCCCATATAATTGTAACAAATTTTCAAACGGGCCAGTCGGAAAATTTAAACTATATTCGGAAAATTCAGCAGAATCTGCCAAACATAAAAATGTAGGTTTTTCAGAGTCTTGAAAGCTTAGTGTCATTTCCATTAAAGTATGGTCCAATATTTCATAAAAAAGGGTTCTATACTTAGCCCTAATTTCTTCAGGTGAAATCTTAGCAAGCTCACGTTAGTAATGATTTATTTCTGTAATAGAATTTGTTTTATCAAACATGGTATTAAAAAAAATGTTCATTTCTTTTTTTACACGGGGCCTCACGACAGCGTTTTATATTGGATATGCAAAAATGAATGTAAAACGATTTTTTTTGAAGAACGCAACTTGAACAATCACATTTACTAACTTCGAATTTGAAGACCAACGAGTTTCTGTAATTGTTGGTATACGCCTCATAGATGCAGATGTAAGAGCATACGTTCGTTTGGCTGAGTGATGAAAAAATGAGGGAATACCACTAAGGCTTGCAAAAAAATTCGACATTTAGAAATATTTTTAAACTTTGCCGCATCAGGACAAATACAGCCTGCGGCGCTTTTTCTTTTTTTTTTTGAAGGTCATTTAGATGGCCAGACATCACACTTGCGCCTTCGTAACATTGTTCTATTAATTTATGTTTATAGGCAAATTGGTCCAATATTTGATCCAATAGAGAATATAAATTCTCCGACGTTCTATGGGAGCTGACATCATAAAATCCTAAGAAGCTCTCGACTACTGAACCTTCTGAATTAACGTATCTTAAAATTATGGAGCACTGGGGGGGTTTGCGTAATACCAGTGGTGTCATCCACTTGCACAGAAAAAAACTGTATGCTCATTATTTCATTTTTTACATGATCATTTAAATAATCAGAAATGCATTTAATTAAATTCAATTAATAATTAATTATTTCATTTTGAATAGTTTTCGAGTCACCAGTAAAAACATTTTTAATTTTTTTGTGATGATCTTTTAGTTCTTGGGAACTTCTCGAATTAATAAACCTAAAAGCTTTTTAAAATTCCCCCTATTTATTGACTCGCTGCTCTCATCATGGCCGCGAAAGACTAACTCTTGTTTTGCAAGGTACAAAACTGCGTCAATTACCAAGCACTTAAATTATTATTATTTAATCGGACGTTTTCATTAAAATGTATTTTATATAGTTTAACATTTTGTTTTAAAGTGTCAGCTATAGTGCTTTGATTTTTTACAAATGTTTTTAGCGTTAATTCGCATTTTAAATGCTCCGTCGAGTCTTCATGTTTATGTAAAGACCTTCATATATTTAACGCACCTGCAAATCCTTCCTTATTCCACACTGAATATTTATTGGAAACTAGTAAACAAGGCCAGCAAAACAATTTTTGTAATATTTGACTACTACATAACCATTGGTACGCCGAAAACCAGGATGTCGATTAAAATCTGATCTCGTTCCTTTCATCGATTAAATGGTGTTTCCGACAAAATGCAAACCACATCCGTGATCAGATTCATCAATAATGTAAATTAATAAACCCGACACCAAATAAAGTTGTAATGGTCAAGTAAACTGCAAAGGAACTAACCGGTTGCAGCGAAATCCGCAAAAATAAAATTAAACAACCACCCCAAACTGAACGACACGTGGGTCTAGTGTACTGCGTTAGCAATTGAGCGAGAGCGTTGTATGGCGCAAGTCGAAGCGGTTTGCACCACTGTTATAATTGTTGTAATAAAGTTCGATTGAAAGTTTTAAAAAGACATGCCGCCAACGGTCAAGTAAAATGTTTATTCGAAATGTACAGTTTATTTTTTGTCAATTAGGTGAATAAATGAATGTAAAAACTTAAATTTTAAGAGATATATAATAAATATAGTTAGATGTTTGCTTGTTTATTTTTCCTGGTGAAGTAGCACTTCACCTGAATAGCCGCCACTGAACAATACTCTTGGCTTTTTTTCACAAGGGCTTAAATAAAGTAGACTGCAAAAATAAAGGTTGTTAATAGCCACAGAATTAAGTTTCGGTGGTCCACATAATTAAATCCCTTTTCACAATTTGAATACTTTTTATTTCAATCCTTTTTTATTGTGTGTTTATTGCTATTATTTTTACTGAATAAAATGAATATAAATGTAAAATTTTCGCATTTGGGCTATGTGATTTTTCTCAGTTACCACGTTCTTAATTATCCCGTATAATTAAGGTAGTTTGGTAACGTTTAAAAATCAAGCGTCTAATACTTTAGAGCCAATCAGTTTTTCGTTTTAGGAAAAAAGTTTCCTAAAATCGGACAAAAAGTTGTGCCAAAGTTTATTTTTTGACCGGTTTAGTTCGCTATACAGGGTGTTACAAATTCGAGATACGAGCATTAGAATGTCGGAAACGGTAAGAAATATAAGGTCTGTTAAATGAAGAGAAAAGTTGCACATTTAAAAGCTCAATAATATAACGTCTAAAAATATTTAGTACTTCCGAAGTTTTTTGGAAAAATCCCAAAAATTAAAACTTTGTTTCCTTTTCCGGATTTACTAATTTAAACCAATGCCCTCGATAAAACGAAAATGTATACTTTAATGTCGACGCTTCGTATGCTGGCGATGATTATCGAGACGGCTTTTTTAAATACGAATTACATTTTCAGTAGCTCCAATACTCTCTGCCATTCTATTACAATAATGGTTTAGTTGCACTACAACCAAACCTAATAAGACATTCTCAACAATTTCTACGATTTTTTAAAAAATTTTCTTTACTATTTAGGTTTGTATTAATCCTGTCTAAATTAATTTAAAAATTAAGAAAACCCTACCATATTTAATTTATGAGACCTTTTAGAAAGTCGTGATATTTATCATATTCACAGAATATCATGAAATTTACGACTAGTTTCAGTACATACTCAAAAAACATCATATGAGAAAAAGATATCAAATTAATATAATAGTAAATGGAAAAAGAGGAACATAAAAGCCCAATCAGCCTTCTTATGTCAAAATTTATTTAATTCGTAGGCGTTTCGATCTAATGGGATCACCATCAGGGTACAACTGATTGTATGAAATAGGATAAACAATTTTCACATGAGATTTTCACACAAAAACAGTTATCTGCACAAAATTGAGTCCATTAGTGCAACAACAAATTGTTTTTAAAAAAATTACGTTTATTTTATTTTGTAATTAACATTATTCAATCTTAGTTTTGGAGCAAGCAAAACTTTTTAGGCTGAAATTTGGGCCAAAAACAATAATAAAAAAGTTTTATAACATTTCAAATTTTTACGCACCTTGTATAAGATATTCACGATTGTTTTACTCCATAATGCCATATTATTGAATTGTGGCAGAAGTTACAAATATACGAAGAAAGCAAATTAAATAAAAGCTTGTAATAAAACAATTTCAGTAATTGGAGTATTTTTTTATTTCTGTTACTGCACATTTAAATTAATTTTCAAAATTAACAAAAAACTTAATAAATTATAATTTTATATTTATGGGGACGCAATATTTAGAATATTCTACATGTTTTATTATATGGCATTGGCAAGAATAATAAGGCTAAGCATAAAGACATGTTGAAATACCACGGCATACCATGAAACTAGCGCAGTTTTAGTACAAATCTGTACAGCAAAAACGTATGATAAAAAAACAGCGGGTTTAAAATGTATTGCAGGTATAATAATAGTAAATTTAATATTAATTTCTAAAAGATATTTGATGATACGTATCGAGGAAGACAGTAAAACAAACTGAAAAATGAAAAATAATTAAACTTACATAAACACAAAGCTTTTAAAAATATGAATAATTTCATATTTTCGTGAGACCTTATCACTTGAGGTAAAGCCTCGAGCTTTTAAGAAAATATTCATATTTTTAGAACTTCTGTGTTTCTTATAAGTAAAAATACTGTCTTTAAAATATATTTTTGTACAATTATTTTATTTCAAATGCAGCAAAAAAAATCGGTAAATTTTCTTTACCCGAAACTTCCCTCGTTATGAGTCTTTCTTTTTATTAGAAATAGTGAAGTGTGTCTCAGTTTAGTTCAGTACATAGTTTTTTAGGCACACACATATATACTGTATTTTAAAACAATTTTATTCGTCGCCATTTTGTTAGATCATATTGGATTCCTACCAATATTTTACCAGTTTTTACCTGTGCCACTCTTGATTTTTGGGCATGATTTAAAATAAATTCAATAAGTAGTTTTTATATTGACACTCAGTCATTTTGTTAGGTCGTGTTGAATTCGTGCCAGTTTATCCCTATATTACATTTAATATTTCTGAAAAAACTAAAGTCAACTGAATTTTTTAACGTTTTACTAGTTCGCCATCTTGTTCCAGCGTACTGGATTTTTACCAAAATATTACCAGGTCATCCTCATATGACCCTTAATTTCTGACCAAAATTTGAAGTCACTCTAATAAGTAGTTTTTAAGCTATGACGTGAACTGACAGACAGACAGACACCAACAGACAGACCGCCGGAATTAATAAATACATATTTTGTGTAAAATCTGTGAAGATGATATTTTCAAGATTACAAATATTATATTTAGCCGTCATCTTGAATTAATACCGAGTTTTACTAGTTCATCTGTATACCACATATATTTATGGCACCCAATTTGAAATCAGTTCATTAAGTAGTTTTTCAGGCTGTATTTTTACTAAGCCGCCATTTTGTTCCGCTATTTTGCGTTCGTATAGTGCAGGACACGAAAAAAACCCGGGTGAAGTCAATCGGTTTAGGAAGGTCGGCCAAGAAATCTCTTTAAACCAGTGGTGTCCCGTCGTTCTTTACACGCACTTCAGATAATTAAAAAATGTAACTATGCTTAATGAACCTTTACTATATTTGTCTGTTTTCTTTCGTGTACCTCACTTCCATATCTCTTGTGTTGCAAAAACGGCGAACTTTCGAATTTTAAAATGATTTAATTTTGATTTGTCTTGATCGATTTACCTATAAATATATTTTTTTTTGAGTTCTGTCATTAACGGTTCCCGGGCTACTGCCTACGTCCGCTATTATTGGACCACCCAGTATAGTGATACACGATTTACAAGTCCAGATTTTACAAGGGCAGCCAGCATCAGATCCAGTGAACTAGATTTATCAAAATTTTAATTTATGCAGTTCGACTTTGGGCTACTCGGGTATGCCAAAAGTTGCCGTCTCCGTTTGTCATATTACTTTATACAGGGGCCATCATTGTGAAGTACTATACAGGGCGTTTCCTAATTGCGTGCTGATGTTAAAGGAGGTGTTTTTATGTCCTAAAAGTCTTAACTTTTGAGATTCAGGATGGTAAAGTTTAAAAAGAAAACATTTTTTTTTCATCCCAATTCTGATGCTATTGTAGATAACTGCATGTCATTTGATACACGTCTTTTATGCATTAAGGAGCATACGGATTTACCCAGGTTAATTACATATGCACGCCACTGGTAGAAATTTCAAAAATTGATTGTTAATAAAAAATACCCCTTATGCATAAATTTCGCACAGTTATTTATCTATAATAGCATCAAAAAATGTTTTTTTAAATCCCTGTATCTCCAAAGTTAAGACTTTTAGGTTCATATTAAACTTTTTTCTTAAAAAGGTCCAAGAATCACCCCGCTTTAACATTAGCGCCCAATTAGGAAACGCCCTGTATAGTACTTCACAATGACGCCCCCCTGTACAAAGTAATATGGCACACGGAGACAAACGGTCACTTTTGGCATACCCGAATAGCCCAAAGTCGAACTGCATAAGTTAAAATTTTTATAAATCTTGTTCACTGGAATCCGTGCTGGCTCCCCTACTAAAACTACATTGATGTATTAATTTTGGATAAATATGAGTTCTGTAGTTTTTCAAATATTAATTACAATATTAGATATTTTTTGACACCCGGTATTGAACAGAAAATTAATTATTTTGAAGCAGTTTATTGACAGCTACTTTGTGAATATATGAAAAAAACTAAGCCATTTTTGAGGTTGACGGCTGTGATTCTAATGGTTCGATTCCTTCTAAATCGTTGTTTCATCGTCACTATTTGAAGATCCCAGTGTGATAACTAAATCATCAACAACCGTTTCAATTTTGCTATCTACTTCCTAGTATTTATCTTCAATAGAACGAAGATGTTTAACATACGATTTCCAATTTTCAGCCGATATTGAGTCATTCGCTTCTAATGTTATTTTATTTAAATCTTTAATTGAAAGTTTACCCGTGTTGCGCACTCGAATATATTTTTTTACTCCTGCCCATGCAAGTTCAATAGGGTTGAGGTCGCACATGTAGGGAGGCAGCCTTAAACGAGTGACCGAGGTTACGTAAAAGACCGTCAATTTTATACTTTTTTCTCTAGGCTTGTTGGCTGAGATTACTTCATATAATTGATATTTTCTCTATGTTGGATCACATACAAGATTGTTCGATTTAAATCACGATATCATACGAGCTTTTGTAGAGTATTTAGTTGGCTTTTTATCTTCTGCGTGAGAATGATAAGACGCATTATCCATTACCACGACTGATTTGGGAGGAATGTTAGGTAGAACCATCTCGAGCAACCAACTTTCAAAATTATCTCTATTCATCTGTCTATGATAGTCTCTAGTTGTTTGTCCCGAGCGAAAAACTAAAGCAGCACCTGGAACAAATCCGGCTTCTGAACCAGCATGAACTATAATAAAGGGACTACTAGAGCGGATTCCTTGAACAGCACCTGTAACACTTTCACTTTGCCAGCATTTGTTCACTGTCATATTATTATCTACCCAGGTTTCGTCTAGATACACAATATTGCGTCCTTCTTGCCTATATTGCCTTAAAGTTGATAGATATTTCACCCGCTAGTGAAAAATATTTGATGTTTCAATGAGCAATTTTCGTTTATTTTGGCACTTGCGCTAAACAAAACCATTTGATCGTAAAAGTCGATTTCGAAGTCGAAGGTTTTATACCCGTACGGAAAATCTATTTTGTTCTTTACAGCACGAAATAGGGGTTTGCAGATCGGAACTTTCTTCAAGTTTATATAAAAGTCCTCTATTGTTCGTCGAATTACTTGAAAATCACCATCGTCAATTTTATCTTTGTATGATAATTGGGGTCTTTTTTTATCAGGAGATTTTAAAGGTGAAGTAGAACCTGAGCGATCATTATGTTCTCTTTGAATTTTTCTTAGACTACTTTCCGAAACACCAGCGTAAACAGTGCGTTCTGTTCGATTTTGAGTTGGAAGAGTCAAACTATTATTTTCAGTTTCTCCAGTACATGCCTCTATAACGCTCGCAATAACTTTTCGTGCACAGCTTCGAATTGTTTTTCCCAATGACGATTTCCATGTCGTTGGTTTTTCCCAATGATTGGTTTTTCTTCTTTTGCTCGCCATCGTTACTTCGAAATAATAATTCAAATTCAACGCAATGCATTTATATAGAAATGAAAACAAATGCTCGAAATGTATAGGCGCCACTGAAAATAGCTAGAACCTTCTAGCGGCAAGTGCATGGAGACTCTAGGCACATCCCAATTACAAGTGGACCAGTGCGAAATTTACTAAATGCTCGATTAATTTTGCGTACCGCTTAGCTGGCGCACTTTATAGGTGAGGCGGCAAACTATTACAACAAATAAAATAACATAAAATTTATTTGCGTACACAACTTTTACTTTTACGCTTGCTTTTAAGACTATGAACCTTTATTTTAAGGACCACCCGGTTTTCTTTCCTGTCCCGCACTTTACCAAAATTTTACCAGTTGATCCCTACATAATACTTGATTGTTTTGCAAAATTTGGGGTAAATTGGATAAGTTGTTTTTTAGTAATAATTTATTTCACTAGGCCGCCATCTTGTTTTGCCATATTGGATTTTTACCAATATGTTACCAGGTCATCCCCATATGACCCTTTATTTTTGACGAATATTTGGAGTCAATCGGGTAAGTAATTTTTAAGCTATGCCGTGAGTTGACAGACAAACCGACAGACGGACCGACGGAATTGATAAAACATATTTTTTGGCATCTAGGGACGCTAAAACGTGAAGATATATAAAACTTGAAAGGGTGATTTTGTACGATTAGAAATATTTTATCTAGCCGTTATTTTGTTCCGCCATCTTGAATTAGTACCTCAGTTTTACTAGTTCATCTGTGTACCACAATTATTTTGGGCACACAATTCTAAATTAAGAAGCGTTTCAGGAAAAATTTTTAATTATTTTTGTAAACGGCCATTTTGATCCGTCATCTTGAATTAGTACCAAAATTTTACCAGTCGATTCCTACATAATACTTGATTTTTGTGCTAAATTTGAGATGAATTGGATGAGTAGTTCTGTAGTAATAATTTTTTTAACGTTTCCCTAGTCCGCCAGTTTGTTTTGCCAAATTGGATTACTACCAAAATATTACCGGGTCATATGACCCTTAATTGACCTAAATTTAAAGTCAATCGGGTAAGTAGTTGTTTCGCTATGCGGCGAACAGACAGACCGTTATTTTGTTTTGCCAAATTGGATTTCTACCAATATATTACCAGGTCATATGACCCTTAATTGACCAAAATTTGAAGTCAATCGGGTAAGTAGTTGTTTCGCTATGCCGCGACAGACAGACCGTCAGGTTTTTCGGTATATAGGGGTACTTTGAGTAGTTAGGAATATTGATATTACAGACAATTTTTGTGAGCTTTACAAAACAGTACACAAATGATTGTTTTCTTTTAGATTTTATTTTTTTAAAAACAAATTTCTTTTCACTCTTTCTCAATACCTGGTTCCTCAAAACTAATTACCAGTATTGGTTGAAGTTACAATGTTAACAAATTTGTTTACGCTTCAATTTGACCAGTACGCTAGACACAAATAAAACCTACAAATACATGAGAACATGAGAACTTAAATGTAAACTCAATAAAAATTACCTCCGCTTTAGTTTCTGATTCCCGGCTACCACAGAAGTGAACCAGATGCTAAAATTGTTCTGAAACTACGCTAGTTCAATGATTTGTATGAATGGACTTTTAAGATTTTAAGAATAAGATGTTCCTACGTTCAGCTCTTAATTTTCTTATTAGCATTAATATTTTCGAATATCCGCATTACGACTCTTTAAAGCACGCCATAAATAAGATATTATTATTTACTACCGTTTTGTTAAATCTTTTAGGTAGGATTATAACGAACATGAAAAGTAAAGATAAATTGAAAAAGAATAATTCCTTGAAAGTATTTCTTCAATTAAACTGATATTCTAATAGGATGCAATATGCAATTAAGTGTACAAACTGCAGTAAAAATACATAACGGCGATAAAAAATTGTAATGAGAATGTACAATTATTTTAATTTGTCAAATTAAGCCAGAAAAAATTAAAAACAAATTGTAATTTTTTGGATATCACTTCCTTCGTAATAGGGAAGTTTTGTAATCAAGAAAAAATTACCCTACGAGATTTTTCAAATTTTTACGTTTCAGGGTCACTGGATGCAGGAAAACATGTTTTTTCAATTCCGTCGGTCTGTCTGGCGGTCAAAAATCAATGTAAAAAAAATCTTATTCAATTGAATTTGAGTTTTGCAGAAAAATTAAATGTGATATAAGGATAAACTCGTATAAATTCAACATGACGGAAGAAAATAGTAAAAAGAATCGATTAGAAACTACTTTTACAATTTCTTTTAAATCATGCCCAAAAATTACGTGTAGCATAGATAGGAACCGGTAGAATATTGATACGAATCCAATATGGTTAAACAAAAGTGGCACCCAATAAAAATTTCGAGAAGGGAGTATATACGTGTTATTAAATGACCATGTGCGGAGCTAATTTGGAGCACACTTTACAATCTATAATAAGAGAAAAGATTCACAACAAGGGTAGTCCTGGGTAAAGTAAATTTACCGATTTTTTACGAACATCTTCGGGGGTACTCCGAGTTTTGAAACATCTTCGGAAGTATTCCGAATTTTGAAGATTTCTCGACGGTATACCAATGATCCTTAAATTGTGCAACTTTGCCGCCATTTAACAGACTCTCTCTTACCGTTTTCGAGATCCCAATGCTCGTACCTCGAATTTGTAACA
>JAUTXW010005455.1:1475000-1519325 GCA_030620095.1 Kuschelorhynchus macadamiae
TTATGGGGAAGAAAGTTTAATTATTTCTTTAAATCATCTAAAACAACAACATTCTAATAAAAAATTCACTATGGAAATTGAGTCAGATGGTACTATTGCTTTCCTTGATGTGTTAGTACAAGAGAAAGAGAACGGTAGGTACCCTATGTCATACTGTTTACAGGAAACCCACACATACGAATAGAAATTTAAATCTTAGTTGTCGCCCTCATCCATATCAAAAGCAATTCATCATCATCCATCAGTCTTTAGAGCTTTGTCAATATGTGATGCAAGTTCAATTCCGAACGAAACAAAAAAACTGACTGAAGCTTTAAAATCAAGCGCATATTGCACTGAAGATATTTGGCGTTCGATTAGGTATAATAATAATAATCGTAGATCTAAACCAGCACTGGATACTCAACCACCAAGTAAAGTAGTTTTACCTTTTTTGTCCAGGATACCGCAGATAAAATTGCAAGAATTCTGGGGAGATCCAACATTCGCACAATCTTTAATAAATCAAAAGATTGGGCAATGCTTAAAGTTACCAAAATATGTAATGCCTTTGTAATCAGAGAGAGCTTATAAAATTCCTAAAGTAGGTAAAGTCTATATAGGTGAAACAAAATGTTCAATCTGCTGTCGCTGAATACCAACAGGACACATGATTATTGTAATAGATACCACTGTTCTTGTAGTAGTTATTGTAAATGAAAAATTAGAGAATCTGTTGGAATTATCAAGCCCCCTGAAAATTTCAACAAAGACGGCGACTACTTGCTACATCATGCGTGGAAACCTAAGACTATGAAAACAAGAGAGACCCAACTATTTACATTTAACACGAGATCATAGACTGAATTTCTTCCCTCTCCACTAAATCGATAGGTGTATGTTGTTGTCACGTTTTAAAAATTGTAAAAAATAGGTACTAATCAAATAGAAACAATTATTATGCCAATTTTGGGTTGGGTTTTACATAACGTAAATATTAAAATACATACTAGCTTTCCAAATGCTTAAATGCGTTATTTCCAATACAAATACACTATCTTGGTTTCGAATAAGTTCTGTATTTCTATGGCTAAATGCTTTAACTTAAAAACAGACGTATTTTTGCGGTTTTTTTAAACGCCTTTTTGTTATAAAACATTTTGTTTAAATCATATTGTGATTTTAATCTTCAGATACCTACGAGGAAGTAGCTCACGATATCCACATACCAAATTCCAAACTACTTAGTTCCTCGAGTTTTATCTGATATATAATCAAAATGTAGTACAATCCCTACCTAACCTGTTTAGTTTATAAAAGCTTTCAAAAGAATTATTTTATGGGTCCTTTATATTTTGTTAGACATCAATACTATTAATTTTCAAAAGTTTAATGTATTTCTGATATATTTGTTGTTTTTTAATTACTCATATATATAGACAATCCAAATTATGTATATGTATAAGGAAATCAGGTGTTTGACAATAACCGAGGCGAGAACATAAACAAATATATTAAATTTTTGGTGAACTTTCTAGTAAATCTACAATAAATGCCTAATATATTCAAATTATAGTTAGTAAAATAGTTATAGAGACATGTAGGGCAGCTGAGAAGTTTTTTAAGTTGTTCATAAAACTAATAGTATTTTTAATAAAAACATCAAAGATTTAGTTAGTTAATACTATGAAATACTTGCTATCTTCAATGTATGATCTCTTCCGGGATTACATGTATGACGACGAAGTCCTAAGCGAACATCCCATTCAGTTAATAAAATTTTAAAAAAGTATTTCGAGATTAGAATATATCATGAAACCATGAAGTATTTAGACTTAACCAAGACACATAAATCTAGGAATATCAATAAAAAAACTACAAACGAGTAATTATTTCTATATATATATATATATATATATATATATATATATATATACGTTTTAATTGTCCCATATATTTCTAACTGTTTTTAAAATTTTAATTTCATCTTTTAAAGTGTTCCGTTATATCCTTCAGTCGACAGTGTCAATGGCATATCTCGTAGAATACGTATTTGTTCAGTTCCTAGTAAAACTATTAATACTATTCTGTCATCTAAATCAACAACTGCTTGCAATATTTAACACTAAACTAATTGAAAATTTATGGAACAATTTTTTAAGATTTTGCAGCATTATTTAAAAGGTCGGTAAATTTCTTTTTACCCTCAACTTACCTCCACACACACGAATATAACATAGTTTGTAAGTACTGGGTGATTCACGACCCACTGTACATACTTATGTGGTGTATAGGGTATCCCTAGGGTATATCGAAATGGATATTTAAATTGATTAATTCGGCTTTATTACCAAGATACAGGCTGATTTTCGTATTTTGTTAAAAATTTGTTCACCCTGTATCTCCTAAACGGCTTAATCCATTTTTTTAAATTTTGTACACAAACACTCTTGGTATATCATAACTTTTTGACGTTTGAAAGTATCAAAGTTCCAGGGCCGTATCCAGCCAATTCACACAGGGGAGGGGGGCTAGTTTTGAGACACCCTGTACATCGGAATTCGGTATTTTTTAATTTTTTTCTTAAACTACATTCATTTGTGAACAGTAATATGCCACCATCTTGAATGGCACACTAAAGGTTACGTACGAAATTTAAATCTTTAGATAGTACATACCCCTTTTTTTAGCGGTATCTGTATTAAAGCTTTTAACTAAGTATAAAATTATTTCAATGATTGACTTTAAAAAAAAATTAAACTATCTCTAGTAATAAAACACAGCCTTGTCGAATTATTTTTTATTTTTAGTGGCCCAAAAATACCAAAATCTACCCTAACACAATAACGCCTGTCTAACGGTATCTCTACATTTTTGTGCACGCTTTTGTGAATTGCAATGGAGCGTTGAATCATTTACATTTGAGGTTTTTGTCTAAATGCTTGACTTTTAAAAAAATTAAACTATCTCTACTAATAAACCAGTTAATTTCTGTTTGAGTCTTTTTCGCCTCATCTCTTATCTAATTCTCGAGATCGTGATCATTTATCGGCTACCGTAAAAATTTATCTTTTTTTATTTTTGTTATTGTATACAAATTACGTGTAAGAGCTTGTTTTTTTTTTAATTTTTTTATTTACCTTTATTTTTTTCGTAACCTTAAAACCTACAAAAAAATACAAATTCAATAAATTTTAATACCTAAAAATAATAAAGTAAGCCTTGGAATGTAGACAGATATTTTAAAATGACATTACGTACTTACAATTCAATCATTTGTGTTTGACATTGTTAATTAAAGATTTTTTATTTGAATTTTCTCTTTGCATAAAGTTTGTACGTTTCAATAATTGTAAAAATGCCGTTATTTACAAATGCTGAGTACGCAGACATCGTATTTGTGAACGGATTTTGTAATGGTAACGGAAGGGCTGCTACAGAAGAATACAGAACACGATTTCCGGATCGGAGAATTCCAAATTACCAAACGTTTGCCGCAACCTTTAATACATTGCGTAAAAAAGGGTAAGTTTCCCTCAACCGATCTTCATGTTGAAAGAGTGGGTGCTAATAACGTGGTCCAAGAAGAGAATATTCTCAACCTTGTGAGGAAAGATCCAACCACAAGCACTAGGCGAATTTCCGCCCAATTAGCGATACCGCAGACAAGAGTATGGAGAACTATAAAAAATGAAAACTTATACCCTTTCCATGTACAAGAGGTACAAAGATTAGAAGAAGGCGACTACTTGCCTAGATTAGCATTTGCTAGGTGGGTAATAAATCATCGAAGAACTATTTTTAGAGCACTATTCACTGATGAAGCCCAATTTACAAGGGACGGAGTCTTTAATTCTAGAAACTCTCATGTATGGGCAGATGAAAACCCTCATTCGTTGCGATTGGCCAATTCTCAACGAAAGTTTTCAGTGAATGTTTGGTGCGGCTTAATAAATAATCATTTAATTGGACCACATATTTTCCCTCAACGACTAACGGCTGTTGTGTATTTGGACTTTCCACAAAACATTTTACCGGGCTTATTAGAAAATGTAAATTTAAGAGGCATATGGTTTCAACACGATGGGGCACCTGCACATTTTGGAATTGATGTTCGAAATTATCTCAATCAACAATTTGCTGATCGGTGGATTGGACGCGGAGGACCACATCCTTGGCCAGCTAGGTCGCCAGACCTTAATCCAGCCGACTACTTTTTGTGGGGGCATCTAAAACAAAAAGTTTACAGTGTTCCAATCGAAACTAGGGTTCAATTAATAAATAGGATACATTTTTATTGCGACGAGGTTAGACAAAACCCTCAAATGATTCACCGCTCAATTGCAAACCTACAAAAGCGTGCACAAAAATGTAGAGACACCGGTGGTATGCATTTTGAAAACATTTTGTAGCTTTTAAGACGTTATTGTGTTAGGGTAGATTTTAGTTTTTTTTGGGCTACTGAAAATAAAAATTAATTCGACAAGGCTGTGTTTTATTAGTAGAGATAGTTTAATTTTTTTTTAAAGTCAATCATTGAAATAATTTTATACTTAGTTAAAAGCTTTAATAAAGATACCGCTAAAAAAAAGGGGTATGTACTATCTAAAGATTGTTCACAAATGAATGTAGTTTAAGAAAAAAATTCAAAAATACCGAACTTCGATGTACAGGGTGTCTCAAAACTAATCCCCCTCCCCTGTGTGAATTGGCTGGATACGGCCCTGGAACTTTGCTACTTTTCAAACGTCAAAAAGTTATGATATACCAAGAGTATTTGTGTACAAAATTTTAAAAAAATCTATTAAGCAGTTTAGGAGATACAGGGTGAACAAATTTTTACCAAAATACGAAAATCACCCTGTATCTTGGTAATAAAGCCGAATTAATCAATTTAAATATCCATTTCGATATACCCTAGGGATACCCTATACACCACAGAAGTATGTACAGTGGGTCGTGAATCACCCAGTATATCCATATAGTAATTTTGTAATAAATTAACACATTATATAAATGTAAATATGTGTCAATTTTTTTATAACGAGGAAAGTTCTGATAGAAGGACTTATTTTCGAACTCATGTACCCAGGTCTTACTTTATAACAAAGTACAAATACAAATATACATACTATTTTTAAATTTTTGTTTTATTTATCGGTATTATTTTATAATTACTTACCTATAAAAAAATCAATTATGATATTTATTACATAAAAAATAGATTTTTTTAAGCATTAAATTATGCCGCCATTTTGTTTCGCCATATGTTTCGCCATATAGATATACCAAATTTTACAGATTCATCACTTTTTCACACTTGATTTTTGTGTAAGATTTCAATTTAATTAGATAAATAAGTTTTTGATATTGATATTTTAAACATTTAATTAGGCCGCTATCTTGTTTAGCCATAAAGGCTCCTCACCAAAAATTTACCAGTTTATTCCTAGGTCACACTTGGTTTTTCGGGCAAAATTAGAAGTAAATTGTATTAGTAGTTTTTAGTAATATTTTTTTTAACATTTTATTAGGTCGCCAATTTGTTCCGTCATATTGGATTTTCACAAAAATACTATCATCTCATCCCCATATGACTCTTAATTTTTGACCAAAATTTGAAGTAAATCGGATAAGTAGTTTTTTAGCTATGCCGCAAACAGGCAGACAGACCGACGGATTTAAAAATCTCAACATCCCTGAAACGTGAAGATCTGCAATAATCTCAGAGGGTGATTTATATAGGTTACAATACTTTTCTCTTACAAGGCAAGTGAAAAGGAACCGCGAAATATTTATGTCACCTGCTTTCTGATTTTGAACCCCCAGTCCGAATTTGTGACTATGCGTCTGACAGATACTTAAAATTGGAAAGAAAAAACATTAAACTGCTTGCTGTATTAAAGAGAAAGAGAAACGAGCCGCCGCTGGTTGAGTCTATAGTGAGAGCCAGCAGGGTTGCCATTTTTGGGATCGGTGACGCAGAGATATATGTTTTCTCTCTACGCGAAAAATAATAATAGATCCGACTTTCGAAACTATTTATGAATGAAATGTTGAGTCTATCCCTTGTTTTATAGTCTAAGGTGGAAACCAATCATCACAGTGAGTCAAGCTTCAGTGGGCATATTTCGGGTATAAATATATGAACTCTGCTCATCGGAAATCCTTCAGTGTTTTGATCTTGTGCAGTGAAGATCCCTGAAGATGTCTCAGGCAATCGTATGCAAAACGTCGGAAACTAACTTTAACTTGACACGGTCTAAACCCAAGATTTATATTTATGTAATATTTAATCATAGCTTTTAATGAATGCATCTGTTTTAAGACTTTTGAACGGTTTTGTGTTCCAGGCAAATATTAATTTACGTTTTGCTCAAGTAGCAATTTTTAAGATTATTTAAATGAGTTTCTGTACGTTTGTATATTTTTTATATTTTAAATATCTGATATTTTAGTGTTTTGTTTCACCTATATAATAATTGGGGCAATTTCCTTCCTCCACATTGCAAGCAATTATAATAAAATGGACTGAATAAAACGTTTATATATAACTTAGTGTTTGGATTTCTATGAAGTATAGGCTAATTCAGTTGAAATTATAATAAAATGGTATAGTAACGCATTTTTCTAAAAAACTATAAACAAAAAGTATCCTGTAAAGGGTTTTTTTCTCAAGACTTAGCGACTTAATAAATAGAAATCGACTCGTATGAGAAAAATATAATTGTTCTTAGGAATGCAATTTTTTTCAAGAAAATTGAGTTTACCCTTGGAAAGCGTAACAATACGTAAGTAATTCGAAGAAACAGGTTGAATAAAATATATATTTTTTATTATAAGAGGAAAGGCAAAGCGTGTAGGTCAACTTTAATACAATGAATAAATGTTACAGACTTTAACTTTGTTTTTGTTTGCATGGTGTGAATTTTGTTTTTGAAAATATGAGTATATTAAATTAAGCGTAAATATGTATATCCTATAATGGGGAAGGTCTCCATTGGACCTTTCACATTACTTGACCGTAGTTACTTAAGTTAAATTATCTTTTGTGGCTTTTGGAATAATTAATAAAAATCAAAATGGAGCATTTTTAACTTATGCCTGTAGCTCGTAAACCAATAGTATTATGATTTTATGTTGATACATTATTAGGACACTTTTATTTATCAGAGAAATTTAATGCAGGCAAAATATTTTTCTAGCTTCATTTGTTTTAGAGATATTTATATAAATTGGATTTTTGCATTTTTGGAAAGAGCTCCACAAGAGCTTTCCATTGAACTATCACAAGTCTGGGTTTTATTTGTCTTAAGCTCTAAATGCCGAAATTATTATTTTTTGATAGTAGGCTTTGAGCCATGCCGTCATTATGAAATAGAAAAAATGGCTGGCTGTTAATTAATACAACGAAGAAAATTTGGATATGCTAGAACTGTATTTTAAAGCTAACATGAATACATAAGCTGCAACGCATGTTCACAAGGAACAATTTCCGGAGCGGCATTAATCAACAACTCCTAGAACAAAAGGATAAAGTGCTTACTTCTAAAATTGCTGTGACGTCACGTTCCGGAGGTAAACGATTAACGAGTTTTTGACTGGCTATCGCGTCGACCAATAAGTGACCGACGGTTATCTTTGAATTTTGTTGCCGCCGAGTTCTCTTCGTAGCAGCGTTGCCAGACTGGTCAGGTTTTTTTTAATACCAGGATCTGTTTTCTTTTTAATTAAATTTTTTTGGAAATATTACCAATCTTATTACTTCCCTCGTAAAGGGGAAGTATTGCAATCAAGAAGAGATTTTTTCGGAACTATACTTTTCACGGTTCCTAGATGCCTAAAAACATATTTTTTTGATTCGCGGCTTAGCTAAAAAATCACTTTATCGGTTAACTCAGCACTCAGGCCTGGATTAAACATGGGCTATAGCACAAAGCTACAAAGCTTTTTTTAGTAAAATGTAATTTAAAAGTTGCCAACCTCGCCTAGATAAGGGGCCCCTTAACACTTATTAGTCCCAGGCCTCTAGGTAATTAATCAGCTCCTGGTAAAATTCTGGTAAAAAAAACAAGAAGAGATGAGCTCGAAATATTTTGATAGAAATTCAATATGACGAAACAATATGGTGGCCAAGTGAAATGTTAAAAAATATTACTGAAAAGCTGCTTATCCAATTTAACTCAAATTGTACACAAAAATCAAGTATTATGTAAATTCAAGATGTAGAACAAAATGGCGGTCTAATAAAATATTTCAAAATAAAGCCTAAAAAACTACTTGGTAGATTAATTTCAATTTTATGCAAGAAATAATTGTGGTATAATAGAGTACAATTTGGCCACAGATTCAAGTGACGGAACAAAATAACGCCAACCAAAATTATTGTAATCCTGGAAAAAAAACAGGGTTTTTACATATCTCCGCGTTTTAGCAATCATAGATGCCAAAGAAATAGTGAATAAAAGGAAAGATTTACAGTGATGGAAGTTAGGTAAAGAAAATTTACCGTTTTATTTTCTAAATATATTTAAAATTTTAATAAAGAGTACAGCGTATTACATAATTAAACATCATTTATTTCCTTTAAGTAAAGGCGGTGGAAGTTTGTCAACGTCGCACTCCGTGTTAGCGGAAATTTTCCAAACCGACCAGTAACCTAACCTAGTCTTTGTGTTATCGTTTTGTTCCGGCCGGCTTTTCCAGTTGATTTATGTAAACTTCTACATTTCATTTGTGTTTTTAGTGTTTTTTTTTAATAGTGATGTAAATAGACTGTGTAGCATTTATTTTGAAGGATGCAGTACGCATTCTGTAGAAACGGTTGTTAATATCTTACTTAGTAGTATTTCAAATACACTTATAAAATATTATTGTGGCAAGCAAAATGATCGGATGGGTAAACGCTCAGGTAAGAGAAAAATACTTACTTATACTTATAGTTTTGTTCCTACTTGCATGTAATATTATGTTACTTACGACATAATTATGTTTTTATATTTGCATTGGCAGAGTACTTGTACTTATAGATTATAGGATGTCTGAGGATGCTTAAAAATATATTTATTTCAGTGTATTTTTACTGAGATTTTTACCATGCCTTTGAGGTACTATATACTTATACTATAACCAACGAGCTTGGTAATGTTTCCACTTAAATATAACATAAATACTCGCATAAGTTAATTATTTATATGCATCTACGTTCTTGTATATGGCTGTTTTTCACCTCAATATCTCTCTACACCTTTATTGGTGTATTAAAGATTGAATTAACTCTTAATTATTGTTTTATTTGTTTCCAATAATCAATTCTAAAGTAAAGATCTTGCTTAAAAACAGTAATAGTGTATGCCGCGTTTGCGCATACCTTCACCTACGACCGATGACGTCACGTCCAAGCACTTTGTCGTTGTGTTCTAGGAGTTGTTGCATTAACCCAACTCGAGACATTTTAGATTCTTAGTTATAAACTTATTAAGTTAACCGAAACTCAAAACTTATACAAAAAATAACGAAGCAAGAAATGCGACTATAGTAGAAAACATCAAGGATGGCCCAACTACATCGCTAAGAAAAGTGAAAGAACAAACAGCAATTCCTAAATCATCTGTTCATCGGACTCTAACAAAAACTTCGCTTTCATCCTTACAAACCTCGTGTTTTATTATGTACAGGGTCTCCAGGAAAATGATTTTGTTAGACGAATCACTTTTAGTGGATGGTGTATCAATAAATGCCAAGAAATAACCATCTTCCAATCTAAAGTTCTTTGGACAGATGAAACCAGATTTACAAATTGCAGAATATTCAATAAACCCAACCACCATTGCTGGGATACACAAAATCCACATGCATCATTTAGAGGAAAGACGTTTACAAACAAGATTTGGGGCAATGTTTGGTGTGGCATTATAGGAAATTTAAAATGTAGCTTTAAATTACGCCTGTAGCTTTAAATTACGTCTCACCACTAAATAATTTTATTTTGTGTTTTAGACAGCCGTTTGAATGGACCATTTATTTTAAATGAAAATCTATTTGGAAATATTTGCTACTCTTGCAGGAACATACCAGCAGTTACAAATTCTATTCCGCCAAATGAAGTACATAATATGTGGTTTCAGCAAGACGGATATCCGCCCAATAGTACCAGAAAGGGAGGTCCCCATACACACTTTTGACGGTAATATTATTCCAAATTCCCATTAGGTGGTCGGCCAAGTCACCGAACATCAAATCCCCCGTTTATTATTTCTTTGATACGCCAAAAATGATATGAGTTTGTTCCGCCCGAAAATCATCAAAAACTGGAAGACAGGGTACAAGTCATTTTTACTACAATAAACAAAATTACATTAAGTTACTCATTTGTTAGAGAAATACAAAAAATGTGTAGAAAATATAGGGAGGCATGTGCATTAATTTTGTATACATTTTCGTTCTACAGTTTTTTTTTGATTTACCTAAGAAAATGTTAATGTAGTCAAAATTATTCTAAAAAAAGGGCTTCATTATTTTTTGTATAATTTTCGGGTTTCGTTTTTAAAAAAATCATAAGCTAATAGAGTTCTTAACTAAGATCTAAAATGTCTCTGGTTTTATTGATTTTATTGATGTCATTCCCGAAATTAAGCTGCAGCTTCTGTATTTCTATCAGCCTTAAAATAAAGTTTTATCATGTCCAATTTTTTTTATTGAAACATACCTATACTAAGTAGGTAGTTCAGAAATACTTATGAACGTGAAAACAGAATTAAATCACGCAATTTTAAGATTTAAACATAACTCGATTGGAATGATAACACCGGTATTCCGAGTGGCAATCTTTTGTTTCATAATATCGGCCACGCATTCTACTCAAAGCCTACTACAAAAAAAAATCAGTAAATTTGCTTTACCTAGAACTTCCCTCTTTATAAATTTTTCCTTTTATTAAGATAGTAAAGTTTAATCCAATTTAGTTCCGCACATAGTCATTTTGTATACTATTTTTTCAAACATTTGTACTTTGCCCCATTTTGTTTCACCCTATCGGAATCGTATCAATATTTTACCGGTTTCCACCTATACCACATTTATTTTTGGGCGTGGTTTAAAATAAAATGAGTCAGTTTTCACTGATTTTTTAACACCGCCATTTTGTATCGTCATTTTAAATTCGTACCAATTAATCCCTGTATCACATTCAATTTTGATTGATTTGAAGATATTAAGTCAATTGAATAAGAAGATTTTTTATATTGATTTTTTAGATATTTTATTTGGCCGCCAATTTTCCAGTTTATCTTTATATCACACTTAATGGATGCCCAAAGTAGTTTTCAGAGTGATTTTTTAAATAATTTATTAGGCCAGCGTTTTGTTTTTCTGTCTTCGGTTCATGCCTGAATCAACAAAATAATTTTGGAAAACCTGAAGGGACGATTTTTCACGATTACAAATATATTTGGCTGCCATTTTGTCCCGCCATCTTAAATTAGTACCACAGTTTTACTAGTTTATCTCTATACCACGGGTAGTTATAGCACACCATTTCAAATCAGTCCATTAAGTAGTTTTTTAGACTGAATTTTTAAATATTTCATTAAGCCGCCATTTTGTTTTACCATATTGGATTATTACTAAAATATTACCAGATCGTCCCCATATGACCCTTAATTTTTGACTAAAATTTGAAGTCATTCTGATACGTAGTTTTTGAACTATGCCGCGAACTGACAAACAGACAGACAAGCCGAGAGACGGACCGACGGAATTGATATGACATGTTTTTTGGCACCCAAGAGCTCTTAAACGTGAAGATCTGTAAAACCTGAGAGGATGATTTTTTCATGGTTACAAACATTCTATTTGGTCGGCATTTTGTTCCGCCATCTTGAGTTAATACCACAATTTTACTAGTTCGTCTTTATACCACGATTAGTTATAGCACCGAATTTGAAATCAATCCATTAAGCAGTTTTTCAAGCTGAATTTTTAAATATTTTATTAGGCCGCCATTGGCGTTTTGGATTTTGGATTCGTGCCAAGATTTTATTGGGTAAGTAGTTTTTTATCTATGCCGCGAACAGACAGACCGACAGACAGGCAGACAGACAGAAAAACAGACAGACAGACCGACTGAATTGAACAAGCATGTTTTTCGGCATCTAGGGGCCCTGAAACGTAAAAATCTCGGAGGTTGATTTTTTTCGTGATTACAATACGATTTTTAGAGCTTAAGAAAAATAATATCCCTGACTCCGTATGAAAATTTATGTAAATATGTCAAAAACAGATGAAGCTACAAAAATATTTTTTTCTGCATTAAATTTCCCTAATAAACGTGTCCTAATAATGTATCAACGATAAAACCGCCATAGTTTTTCAAAACCACAAAAGATAATGTCTTCGTCATTTGAATTTGTAATAAAATTCTCTAAAACTTTGCTAATTTAATCAACTTCGTATCTATAACGGTTTCCGAGATAACAACACATGTAAGCCATATCTGGAACACCCTGTATATTTGCACGATTGGTACCATTTAATACTAACAATTGATCGTTCTTTAAAAAGAAAACAAGAAAATAAGAACTTTCGATCAATTAAATAAAGAATGTAGTTTAAAGTAACGGGCAGATAAAAATCTTAATCTAGCAGAAATTATTGCATTTTCTTGCACATCAACTGGACTATAATTCATATTCATATAAACTAGGTCTAGATACGATAAGAAATTTAAATGCTAGCATACGGATAAATCAAAAACGTTAATTAGATATTGTTTCTTGTAGTCGGCTATGTAACCGAATGATTATTTTTACAATATAGCCACGTCTTAAATGTAATCTAGTTTTTAAACATATTTTTCACGTTCACCTCATAAATTAGCCAAATTATTTTGTTGTACTTAAAGATATATTTTTTTTTTAAGAAAACGTTATTAAAGATGGCAGTAATAATTATTTGAAGTACAATTTAACTGTTTTATAATAGGTACCTATTTAATTTATATTCATATAACGAATCTTTTTCAAACTTCTTACTTAACAATTTTAGATTCTTTTATGTCATAATTAATCTATCATTTATAATATATAATAAGAAGGTATACTTCTGGAGTTATTTCTGTAAATCAAATAGCCTCAAATGAAAAATCCTAATAACCAGTCAACAGAAAAAGAAAAGCAGAAAACTCTTGACAAAACAGAAATATTCCATGTTTCTAAAGATTGCCATAAGCTTCACCACCATGCAACGAGAGTTAACACAGAAAATTGAAATAAGGATGTAAGTTAACACAAAAAATTGAAATAAAGGTGAAATCTATATATACATCTATACTAATATATAAAAGACTTGACTGACTCATCACGCTCCAGCTCAAACCGCTTGAGGTAAAAGGCTGAATTTTGTCATGCAGGTTGATTTTAGGGTGGAGAGGTTCGATAAGAAGGGATTTTTCAAAAGTCAAATTCCAAGTGAAACCAACCCTTAAATATTAGAATATTTTTTATTTAAAAAACGGCCAGTTTTTCGGAAAAACGCTTGAACACGTGTTATTTATTTTTTTACATATCTTAGGATTTTTGTTCAAAAGGGTGAAACCACCAATTAAATAATACAATATTTTTTATTTAAAAACCGGTTAGTTTTTCGAAAAAACGGTGACCACCTGTTTTTTAATTTATTTTTTACATATTTTAGGACTTTTAAGAAATTCATACAATGAGTCCAAAGGGGTAAAACCATCCCTAAAATATTATAATATATTTTATTTAAAAAATCGTTACTTATTCAGAAAACGCTTGAACATAATATGCTCTAAATTTTGCTTTTTACATATTTTAAAAACCGAGACATTGTGTCCAAGGGACTGAAACCACCTCTTTAATATTATATTTTTTATTTAAAAAACAATTAGTTATACGTAAAAACACTTGAACATGTGCTTGTTATCTTATTTTACTACATATTTTAAGATTTTTTTATAAATTCATACACGGTTTTTGAAAAAAATCGGGTCTTTAATTAATTTTTGCGATCTTTACCAAACCGTTTGCCGTAAAAAGCTGAGCTTGTGCAAACAGCTTGATTTTAGAGTGCAGGGGGTAGTATAGTGGACTCGAAAGTTGTCAAAATAAAACCGCTTCTTGGTTTAGAGAACGAGCTATATTAATTCCAAAAAATAGCACAGCAGATGAATTAAATCTAGCTTTATTGGACAAAATGACTGCTCCATAATTAACATACTACTCAATAGATGTAGTTATAGACCAAGAAAATGAGGTTAATTTTCCTGTCGAGTTCCTACACTTTCTAAACCCTTCAGGAATCCCTCCTCATGAGTTAACTTTAAAAGCGGGGGCACCAGTGATGCTTATTCGAAATTTAAAACCACCAAAATTGTGTAATGGAACTCGGCTACAAGTTCAAACATTACAAAAAAATGTAATAGAGTCTACTATTATTTCTAGCCTTGGTCTGGGAGAAACACTTTTTATACCACGTATCCCTTTAATTCCGTCAGCCTATCGCTTTCAGTTTAAACACGTACAGTTTCCTTTAAAGCTTTGTTTCGCGATGATAATTAACAAAGCTCAAGGGCAATCCTTAAGTAGAGCTGGAGTAGACTTGCGCTACGATTGTTTTTCCCATGGTCAACTCTATGTCTCATGAAATAGAGTAAGTTTGCGTAGTAACTTGGCTATTTTACAGCCAGAGAACGTAACAATAAATGTGGTTTATAAAGAGGTACTCAAATAAGGCAATTTAAGTACCTCTTTACATCCCTCTATATAATGGAAGAAGGAGAGCCATTACATTCCACAGATAGGCTCTTTATGAATCTTTTACAACCTTAAATCAAGTGTATCAAGTGTAATAATTAAACTATTGACTCACGGTTGTAGAGTGCAAAGGAGCGTTTGACTCTATGAATTCACATATTGTTTTTAATACCTTAACTGTTCATCGGATCTACACATATGACTTAACCGTGTTAGATATATTATAGAATAGCGTTGGAACTACAAATTATGGGCACCCCTGAAGGTTTCGATGTGGTATAGTAATTTCGCTACTGTATAGGGACGAGATTCCAGTGTGGTACAACATAAATGCGCCCATAAACGTCAAATCTAGAGTAGTATAACCCAAAGTCATACGATGACTCAAAGTAAGATCCAACGTAAATATTGAAATGGAACAGCTCCTATGTTTTCAGGCAGCTTGTATAATATTGCTGATCGAATAATTTATAAGAAAAATATAAAGTAAAAGAGGAATGTTAATGAGTGATTTACGGATTTGCAGATTAGGAGAAAAGGGTAGCACATTTTTAAATCGGAACGCTCGGGGAATGAAGTAGCAAACAAAATGGGAGCCTCTTGGTCTTTACAGTTGGGCTTTGAATAGATGCATGGATCGGTGCTCATGTCTCCCTAGCAGGAATGGCTAAGGAAGACATAATGGATTGATTCTTTAAAACGGAATCCGTGGTAGTATCTGTACAATAGAGACAGAGCTCCCATAATTCGATGATGCTCTAGTGAGACAAGCTTATTTATAATGTTTAATGTTACCAATTAGGCGAATAGCTCTTTTTTTTGGACAAAGTCAAATATGTTAAGGAGTGCAGGAGAGGCACTTTTAGTCATGAATATGTCATTATTACCACAAGTATTTTCATTGAAGTAAGCGGCACTTGTTGTCGCCACGTTCTGTTTAAGCTGATACTGCGTAGTCATTACCAAAATGGAGAACAATTTTAGGGTAACTATTTTGTGAATAACATGTAACTGTGACTTTGACTATTACGTAAATAGTACGGAATTGTGTAGTTTTATTTAAGTAGCCGAATAGTAATAATTCACCTTATTCGTCACTTCCTTATTTCTGTCTTTATTTAATCCGTTTTAAAAATATGTAACGTTCGTTCTAATACAAACAAAGCAGTTATGGCGACTACAAATACTCAAATTGAAAATATGGTGTAGAGGGTATAGAATACGTTATTGGTATTTGAGGTAGGATACATGCGTTTCACTTAGTTTTCTAGCTACGCTAAGGACCTAAATTTAAAACGCAGGCAATTTCTCTGGTGAATATGCTGATGATAGTCGTAAAAAAATTACGCGCCTTTAAAATTCGTTAATTTTCAATACATTCTGGTCAAATATCTTGGCCAAAATAATTAATAGTAATTTTGGACTTTTGTTTAAATAGTAATTATCATTAAATATCTTACTATAAAGAGTGATTCTTTTTTTAACGTGATGTTTAAATTGTATGCATTTTTAATCTTTATACTCACAAAAACAAACATCATAGCTAAATATTTATAAGGGAGATGAAAATAGACAATAGCGTTCTATTGGACATTTACTTTTAGGTTGGCTGCATTTCTTTACTGAGAAAATTACTTAACATCAAGTGTCTTCAAGTAGATTCTTTAAATACGCAACTTCCACTATTACCAAATTACAATGAAGTCTTAAACACTAAGGTGGTACGAATAAAGTTATCTACAAAGTTCCCATTAAACCTATACTGTATATTATTACCAAGCGGTTACGATTTGCGAACATTCCGCCGGTTTTTTAAAATTTAATGCGTTGTGTCGTAGCATGCGGAGAGTTGCGGTACTTGAGTCACTACTATAATTCTGCCATCTGTCATAACCATAACCCTTTGTTTCGTTTTTATTTTTTGTTTTCTTAAAATACCGCTTTAGGTTGTTTTGTTCAGATATGAGATAACCAAGTTTAGGATCCAAGTTTAGGACCTAAATAAATTTCTTCAATTGATGGAAAATTTCGAAGATTACGGTACTGAATATTTTCTAAATCTTTATTTTTTATATAGTCTGGTTTTAGGAAAGAACTTAATAGAAATTTACACGCTTTCAACATTCGGGGATAAAAGATTGTACATTTTTGGAGTTTCAGATTGAAATTCTAAGTTCAGATTAGTAAAAGTTGGCAATATGTATTCAAGGAAATTAATATACATTTTATTTAATGGATTGTTTAATATATCGTTGATTTCACCTGCTCCTGATGCTTTGTCAAATGCTCTAATATAATTCTGGCGAGCATCATATTGTTCGATGTTTCTAGAGATAGCACAAATTGGTGAGATAGACGGCTGTCATTAATTTATGTGAAGCATGCAAGAGCTTATGAGTTTTATATTAAAAAAGTTACAGTCGCGTACCAGGTATATAAATTAGGAACTTTTTGTATGATAATATGGCACAATTTTTAATAATGAAGAATATAAAACATAATATAATCTTTTTTTTAATTATAAATTTAAATTTATAAATAGGTCAGTATTAAAAAAATCACCAGATATAAGGCTTTTTAAAAAAGTTTTCACCATATCACCAAATGGATCGAAAAAATCACGAAATCTGGTGAATTTTCACCAGACCTGGCAACATCGCTTGTTACTCGTAGACTATAACACCACAACTAATTGTACTACGAACTAGGGATGGCTAAAATTCTGTTTTCGATGCAATAATCGGGAGAATTTGAATCGATTCGTGGAGAAAATCGAATCGATTCGAAAAATATTGAACCTATGTCCTCTAGGCTTGATCAATTGTGGTGTGGCAATAAATAAAATAGGTTTATTACTCTTAAAAGGTTTTATTATAATAAATGTACGTAATTAACATAAATAAAAATAGTGCTAACTAACAAAACAGATAATAATAATAATAAACCAAACTCAACCAATAATTAATTCATTCTTGACTCTTGACCTAGCCACTCTTCAATGCTAAGTGATCCCAAGAATAGTTGGCTAGAAAGTCGGTTAGGCTTTAACCTATGGCTATCCTGTGTTAAATAATGGCCTGCCTGGGAAAATCACCTTTCGGATGGTACCGATGTAGCAACACATGGTAAATATTTAAATGCTAACTTTGATAAATTAGGATATACACATTGCACATTTTTTCAAAAATGAAGTGGATTTTCTGTTCTTTTTCCAACAGGATGCTGCAAATAATGTTTAAGTTCCACAGGCAACTCATCATCAGTTGCAATTGAGGATTTAGAACTTTGAGTTGATACCGAGTCATGATATGACCATAAACTTTGAGTATCTGCTGAGGTTTTATTTTCGGTACTGATGGTTTCTAAGTTAGTGTCATCTGATTTTTCTTCCTCAATAGTTACTGATTTTACTGTTAAAGAAATAAATTTCAAACTTGAACTAAAAGCCAGTGGGTTGTTAAAATGAATGTTTTTGTATCTGGGATCTAGAATAGTTCAGACTGCACACAACTTTAAAAGTTCTACGTTTCTGAATCTTTTTTCTGTTTGTTCTACAATCATTTTTTTTTAATTCGATTACAGGTTCCATGGTTGGGTTATAATTATTTATAGCTTTGGTCATACAGCTTAGTATCGGGATAACATTACTGCATGTAATATAATTACTTGCACATAACTCAACAGTTACGACCTCTAATGGTTTTAATAATTTTGTCATTTGTTTGGCAATTTCTAGCTCATACGCTGAAAGCATTGGCGGCGAATTTGGAAATTTTAATAACGTGCTACTGACTGTTTCGCTAAGCAAAATGAAACGATCTATCATATGAAATGTCGAATTCCATCGCGTTGATACCTCTTGAATAAGTTTTAGGGTGGAATTTTCTAATTTTCCTTGAGTAACCTGTATCCGCCTAAGTTCGTCTGAGCTGATACTGACTGCTTTGTAAATGTAACAATGCTTTTTATTTTTTTAATGACTTGCTTGATTATGTCACCTGAGAGATCTATAGCTTTAGTTGGAATCAGATTTAAAGTGTGGGCAAAGCAAGATAAGTGTTTCTCTTTGCCAAAAAAGTCAGCTTTAACGATATTACTACCGTTGTCAGTTACCACTACATTTACTTTGTTTAGTTCGATATTCCAATCTCTACAAATTTTCAAAATATTTTCTTGAATATAAGAGGCAGTGTGACATTCAAACAGTTGAAAAACACCAATAACTATCAACTTAAGTTCATATTCAGACAAAATGTGCTGTTAGACCTAAATAACTTATAGTGGTTTGGGTTTCAGTCCAAATGTCGGTAGTCAATACAAAACCAGGTACATTTTTAAACATATTTTTAGTAATGTTGCTTAAGTCTTCATATTTTTGTCCATTAATCTAGTTATAGTTTGTCTAGAAGGTTTTTTGTATAGGGCTGTGTTGTTTTTAAAAAATATCTAAAGCCCTCTTTTTCAACAGTAGAAAAAGGTAATGCATCTTTTGCGATCATGTACGATAATCCATCGGTTATATTATTGTGCTTTTGCCCTCCCTGTTCAAAAGACTTAATTCTACAAAAAGCTTCATTAATTGGTAAACGTTTTAATTTTTTTTTTTGGCGCACCTATATCTCGGTCTAAAGAAGATGATGACGAACCTGGAACTGAAGTTACCTCCTTTTCTACTGATTGTTTTCTTGGAATAGTCTCTAATGTACTGCTGCTATTTTTACTACTATATTCCGGGTTAGGAAAAAAAGTTTTAATTGTTTGCACGTTAGATATCGATGGCATTGCATCTATGTCTATGACTGTTTCTTTTAAACTGCCTGACCGACAGTCAGAGCTTCGGTCAGATTTAAACAAAAATAAATAACAAATAATCAGTTTGATTTGTAAATTTGTAATAAATGTACATTAACTTACAGAACTGATGTTGTCTCCGAAGCTGTAGCTATTTTTATTCCATGTTTTCGCTTTAGATGATTCATAAGATTTGTTGTATTGCCTGAATACTTTACTGTGGTATTACAATATCTGCAACGAGCAGATTTATTATTGTCACCATCATCACACAAAAAATATTTCCAAACACTACATGTTTTTGGAGGCATATTATACTGATCAGATCCAACTAACAATAGCTCACAAGGTATATTGTATATTTGTCACAAACTCTCTAAAACCACCCAAGAAATAAATAAATGCGAATATTGAGAACATGCGAACCGCAAAAAAGAATAATTAAATGTTTCCAATTTTCACTAGAACGAGTGATTCTCCGGATCGGCGGATCTCGTACGCGTAACGTAAACCACCACATAACATAAATATTTGTGGTGCGTTTACACCGAAGGCAATAAATCGGAACTATTTTTTTATGTTGCAGTATAAAAAATTTAATAAACTATTACTGTGTTAAAAGTTTTATGGTATTATGGTTAAGTAGACGTATTGTTTATCCATTCGATTTTTTGGGTAAAAGAATCGATTAGTCGAATCGATTTATAATTCTAGAATCGATTCGATTCCTCCGATGCATCGGTTTAAAAGGATCGATTCAATTCATAATCGAATCAATCCTGGCCATCCCTACTACGAACAGTGGCGACAATAGAAGCAGAACCGCCAAGTTGTTGCAAATTTTCTAAAGGTTTAAATGAGTGCAACTATATTATCGTTAGTTTTTCGCAAAATATGACTATATTAATCTTATTTTATATTGACAACCTCTATCAGCGTCAGTTGTAAATGTAGGGTTATGTTAAAGTTTTACTTTAATAATCTATTCGAACTATCTAGTACAAACTTACTTTTTTATTTAGATTTTTAACAAATAACAATGTTTGTGCAAACGATTAATGAGAGTTGTCTGCCAAGTGAATTTAGTAATGTAATATGTATATAATATATAACCTATGCCTACAAAATAAAGTTTCTTTTATGGTCTTTTATGCTAAGTGTGCTTCTACCTCAAATTGAGGTGCTGAATGAAGCAAAACATACACTAAGACATGAAACAATATTGTCTTTTACAGCAAAATAAAACCAAAATATAATAATGTACAATATTTAATAACTTTTCTTGGAGTAAACTTAAACTTAAGACATTTACGGTCATAGTCATTTACACATTCATTACAAACACTTTATAATTACATGCAAAAAAACAGGTGAACTAGGGTTAAATAAATTTCTCCATATAGCCAATGGCTTAGAACTTTTTGTTTGAGTCAATGTTCATTTTAATAATCACAGAAACTAATAAAATGATACACTAAAACAACAAACCTCATAAGAAATCCACGTAGGCGAAAAGTAAACAAAGCGATTTTAGCAGCAATATGGCCGAACCAAGCAAAAATTGGTTACCCTATTGTCGGCACTGTTCTTATAAAATCACCGACCGAATCTCGGACCAGCCCCCCTATCTGCGGAACCTCAAGTACAAGAGGTAATAGTTTAGCTTTAGTAAATAATTACTTTAATTCTTTCTTCTAAGTTGCAACAGAAGAATAACGACTGGTAATAGCCAGTTTAAAGTAACATTAGACTATAACTTTTTCTACTCTGCAACGACTCGTTTTACTTTATAGGAGTACATTTGAACGTAATGGAGTAGTGGCTGCAAGTTTCAGGAACGTTCTGATACTTAAAAGTTGTAATTTAGCAAATAGATGAGAAACAGTAACTTTGAATAATTACTATTATGTCACGGAAAAGAAATGACCTGGGAGTCCATTCCCTAAATAGTTGCTTGGCAGTAGTTATTATATAATTATTCGCAGTAACAACTACATACATAATACTTAAAAACGTGTAACCCAAAGTTTTTATTGATATATAGTAGGATTATTAGTATTAAATACGTAAAAACTCTTAAAGAGTAGTATTGGAAACAGTTGTAGCTACTCTAGTGCTAGCTGGGCTGGCTCTGGTTTGGCAGAACAAAAGTATATTCGAACTTGATAAAGGAAACTCAGTTTCTTCGCGACTGTTTTTTTTAACAAAATTTAGATGATGTGATGACGCCAGCGAAGATCTTCCTGAAAAGTGGTACCAACTAGGCTAAAGGCGTCTTAGGCTTCAAGCTTTTGATTATTCAATCGAATAGTGTAGGTGTGTGATAATTTTTGAGATAGTAAACATGATTTTGTCTTAGAGGCGTTAAACTAGACACAGTTATTTACTCTCCACATAAAGTCATTACTCTACGCCGATCATCAATTTCAATCTTGGAAACAGTATTGGCAAATTGTATATTAGAGTGTGATTGGGGTAGCTACGAATAGAAGTGCTAGTGGAACAACGAAGGTAATTGATGTTAAGGAGGGATTAGGTAAATATGAACACTGAACTGCTAAGAAAACTGGAAATTCAAGTGTAACCTTTTGTAGGAATACCATAGGCATCTCTTTTTGGAAATAGACGATACAAAGCAAATTTCCAGTTTTTAGGAAAAATGCCCTTTGTCATAGGACACTTGGAATAACCTAGTAAGAATAGGGGCCAGCTCAGAAGCGCCCTTTTTTAGAACTAAGCCCGGAATGCCATCAAAACCAGAGGATTTTGTGGAATTAAAAGTATTTTGAAAATACGTCGTACCTTTTTAACCCTATTGTATGGCAAAGCTGGTAATGATGGAAAAGAGAAATGAAAAGGAAAAATTGAAGTAGAACTTGCGGGAATTGTTTTGCAAAAAGCTCAGCTCTTACTTTAGACGTGGAGAAAATTTCATAACCAGGGCGAAAAAGAGCTATCGCAGAAGTTTTGACTATTGTGACAAGAAAGAACTTTGCCTTTTATGCGCAAGTTGGAAGCACTTTTGTCATCGAAAATTATGCGATTCTAATGATTTCGTGTCCGGTTTTTTGCTGGATGATTAAAGTAGCCTCTTAAAGAAATTTTTATTATATTATTATAATGATTAAAGTAGGCTTTTAAGGAAATGTTTCTTTAGTCTGGGATAATCGCAGGATTTTGAAAACCAAGGTAAATTATTGAGAGATTTTACAGTTTTAATTGAATATGGAATAAACGTTTTTATACCTACTTGGATTGCAACTGACTTTTGTGAACAAGGATCGCTGGAAGAAAAATAAACATTATTCCAAGGTAGAAGAATAATCCCCCAACTCATCACAATCAGCGGAATTATAGTGCCAAATAGTACGAGGTGGCATGGATTCTACAGCTTACTATTGTATGGGACAGGAAATAGTAATTATACAGTTTTCAGAGGAACTCGGGGGAGCGAAATGGTGAATGGTTATGGTTAGGAAGAGAATATGATTACTCAAACCACATATATTGGCGGATGAGACATAACATTTCTATGTTGAAGCGGCACAAGTACTTCTCATCAGTATATCCAAGCGGAAAGGTATTTTAACTCTGGAAAATTTTACTTGAGAAACATCCATCATCCTTTTAATATATAGCATTGTTTGGCTTGGGCAAAATAAGAAAAAAATGTATGTGTCAGAAGAATTTCTATAGTGATATTTCATGCGTTTTATGTTTTGCATATTTTTGTTATATTATTATTGATCTAATTCTAAAACTGGGGACTTTATAGATATTTTTAGTTAAATTACACTGGCAGACAAAAAAAAATTTGTTGTAACACAAATCAGAATAGCATAATCTAATAGAAAGGACCAAATACGAATATGACAAATAGACAGTTGTAGCACGTAGGGTTTTCTTGTTAGAGTTGTAGAACCATATCGAATGTTACGATACTTAATATCTATAGAAAAAATGATTCCAGAAAATTCTTAACCATGTTTATTGACTATGTTCACGGTTTTCGCCTATTAAACATACCATACATCTAAGAGAAAAGCAATCGAGAAAAATATTAACTTAAAACACTAATTAAACTTTAATTTTCCGTTTATGAGGTGTCCTAAATTCTCTCTTCAAAAACCAACAGTAGTCACCCATCATGGCTGGGTCCCATCGTCCTTGGTACCGAATTGTTCTGATATCTTGGTGAAACCTTTCACCCTGCTCGTCACTAACAGCTTCCAAATTTTTAGGAAAAAATGACAGATGGGAATGGAGGAAGTGAAATTTTAATGACATTCTGGCACCAAGCGCTTTATAGGCATCTAAGAGTTCATTAACTAATTGTTCATAATTTTTATCCATATTGTTACCTAAAAATCCTCTTACTACATTAACAAATGAATGTGCTCTGAGTTCCTGTCTGGTAAGCTTTTCCGTAAAATTGACATCGTCCAGCAATTTTCTGATTTGTGGCCCAATAAAAATGCCTTCTTTTAATTTGGCATTACTTAACTGGAGTAAGACTTTTCTTAGGTATTTAAATCCATCACCATCTCTATTCAAAGACTTCACAAAGTTTTTCATCAGCCCAAGTTTAATATGAAAAGGAGGCAAAGGACATTTTTGGGACCAACAAGAGGTATAAATTTAACATTTTGAGATCCCGGTTGAAATTCGCTTTTTTCTGACCAAATTTTTGTTACATAATGATGATTTATTGCACGACTGTCCCATTAACAAAGAAAAAAAGCAATATTTTGTAAATCCCCCCCTGAAGTCCCACTAAAATCGCTATAACTTTTAAGTCCTTACATATCTGCTATTTATACCTATTGTAGTTTATTTTATCCAAAATCGTGCGCATATTTTCATAATTTTCTTTCATTGCAACTGAATGGGCAACTGGTATAGAGGGTTTTAAATTTCCATTATTTAATAACACAGCTTTTAAGCTATATTTAGATGAGTCTATGAATAAGCGCCACTCACGGAGAGAATGTTCAATATCAAGTTCCTGCATTAAACTGTCTATATCAGTACACGCGCACAACGTATTTTTCATACTGTAAAATTCAGAAAACACAATATTTCTTTTTCTGAAATTCGTAATTTTTGTTTCTTTGGCCAATAGGTTCCATTCCTTAATACGGGAACTCAGAAGTTCTGACTGTTGCTTGGACAACCCCAAATCACGTACTAAATCATTTAATTCACTTTGAACAATCAAATGTGGCTCGCCGAAACTGGGACCTGTGGTAAAAGTGGGATCGGTGCACTGTTTTTCTGAGCTATCTGATCGGAACAATCGGCACTGGCAAATTTGCATTATGAGGAATAGGTCGTATGGCAGATTGCAAATTTGGATATTCTATATTGTGCTTTCCCTTTTTGGAAAAACCTTCAGTCTAATAACAATCGTCAGAATGATTGGTGGGTTGTCGCCATAAAATTGGAACTGCAAAAGGCATACTTTTTCTCTTTCCCTTCATTCACTGCACCAATGATACACTACAACTAACACAGCACACATGGGGAGCCCACCGCTTATCTTGATCCACAATTAACACACTAAAATATTTAAAGTAGGCTTTTTTTACTTTTTCGGAAAATGGTATGGCTTGTGATTTCACCAGAAATTCTCCACAAATATAACAAAATTCTCGACATTCTCGTCTTCACATACACTTGCTTATCGATATACAGAGAACCACTCAATTCGAAACTCAACAGAAGAGTGATATTTAACGTTTATTTTATGTCTAATGTTGTAAACAACCCAGTCTAGGTAATTTTTCCGTTGTAAAATGGACCCATTTTAGCCGCCTCACAATAAAATTGTTTACCTGCCAATATAAAAGGGCTTTCCAAATATTTGTTTTATTATTGGGAGGGTATTTCCATTGTGAAATAAATAATGAGTTGGCCTGTGTTAGAAAAATCTTGTCGGCCAGTGTTATTATACTATCAGCTATTAATATATGTAGAATGTTTAAAATTTACTGGATGACTGGCAACAGGCTGCCGTGACACTTACGTGAGTAATTCCAATTCTGTAAAATGTCTTGATGGGATCGAATTGTTTGTCGGCTTCAAGGTTAAGCTTCCCATTCTGGTATTGAGCTACCAGCTGAAAAATGAATGAAAAATATAACTATAAAAACAAAAAAATAACTGCAAATTATTGAATAAGGTATAAAATCACTTGGTGCTAGTATGCAGATGGTTTAATAGAAACATGTTTGAAGACTGCAAAACAATTTTACCGTGCCAAGCTAGTTGCACACTGTTCGACTCCGATGAAATTTACCGCATGCGATATATCGTATCGCTTACATTGAATCTTTTCCTACGCAACGACAAATTATCATTACGTGATCAAAATTGCTGGTCTGAAATAGTTATTTATGACACTAGTGTGAAAAATGCAAGTAAAAGGCGCGCATATGAATATGCGTACATTAATATAGTATATTTATAACAAAAATGCATATTAGAATAAAAACACCCCATCATGTGTACATTAGAGCAGAACATATCATATTGGCAGGCGTCAATATGACATGTTCTATTGTAATGTTCACCGGATCACTTGTGGTTTTGTTTTCCTAATATACATCTTGGTTTTAATATTATCAGGTACAAGTGGGATAAAGTAGCAAGTATGTTAATAACGAACACATTTTCGTGAAAAGATTTTGTATCAAATATTTAAAAACAAATTACCTTTGTTACCTGTACTTACTACACCATAGCAACCAAGGAACTAGGTTTTTGTTAAAAAACATTAGAAAATAATGCTGTCAAACAATTTGTAATTTGTCACAAAGTTCGGAACGAGTTTCATACATTTTCAACATGAGCGTTTCAGATCTGCCATCCGACATTGAAAAAGTTGGCTACCGGCGTAATTTCCAGTCTTCTGCTCAAAAAATCACGGGCAAATAAATATAAGTTGTCCTACTCCCGGTATCAGAAATTGTGTGAAGAAAAGAATATAATGCATTATTAGCATATTTGACTCTTGTAAAGAATTTTACCCAAGGAATTTGGCAAATTAAAAATATACATTCAGAAGATTACCTTTTTTAATAATCCCTAAACACAAAAATTTATGGATGAACCTCTTTTTCAAATTATATCCAAAAAAAACTAAGGTTTCGGAAGGTTGCACTGAACTTGGCGTATCGCTAAAAACATATTTTTCACAAACTTAATTTATGAACTACGTAAAATATCGAATATATTATAATGCTCTATAATACAAAAATGATTATTTCTAACTAAAAGTTAGAAGTAATTATTATATTAGAGATTATTAAACGATTTTAAATATAATTACAGCTGCTAAATAAACAGAGAGAGGATGCTACGTTGCCAAGTTTATTTTATATATGACCTATATAGATTATATAAGATAAATTAAATGCATTTGTTGGTTGTGAACCTGTACCAGCAGGAGCGCGAACGCACTAGGTGGATTGGTACCGGATTAGCAACAAGTTAACACATTTATCATGATCGTTTCTAGGTGTGCTATAAGAGCGATAAATGTACAAAAGAGCCAGTGGGAATAAACACATTTGGAGATATGTCTAAGACTATTGCTTTGTTTTTAAAATTATCCAATCTAAAACAATACACCGGCCACTGCTTTAGCAGGTCTTCTACATCATTATTAGCCAACACCGGAGTGGATATTGATATTTTGACCGTAAAGAGGCACGGGGAAGGCGGCCAAATACAGTTGCAGAAGAATACATTAAGGCTCGGAAATAAGGAAAATGAAGCAACTAGTATCCAAAAACTGAAGTACCTCTGGTATTAATTTAAATAACTGCAATAGTTGTGTAATTAATATTCCCAATAAATCGTTTGTAATGCTATATTTTAAACAAAACATATTTTCTTTAATTCTGTTTTAATTTTATTATTAGTAGACATCACTACAGCACTAGCGCAGTAATATCTAACATTACCTAACTAAAATCAGTGCGGTAATGGCTTCTTATCTCACGATCGTAGATAAAGTTATTTCTGTATCTAGTGCAAAAAGTAAAAGTATATGCCACCCAGTAGTGTCATGAACATACTTTTTGCAAGTGTTGCATACAGTATTTTTTCTGCGATCGTTGTTTATGAAAAAACAAAAAAGTTTAAAGATTTAATCATGCACATTATTTGTTAAGACCTAGATTTCAAATCTGAGGTGACCGATTTTTGCGGTGTAATGGCAAAGCTATTTAAAATTAAATATATATGTGTCATTGTCAGTTAATTACTAAGTTTTGCTACCGTTTGTACACTATTTAAGATAAAAATGCCTGATAGTGAAGAAAATAATGAAGTGTATAATAATCCTGCTGAGATACTGAACACGGTGAAAGAAGCTGCAAGCAATACGAAAATGGGTCTTGTAAACAATTATATCCACTGAAATGAATTTTTGAATATAAAATATAAAGTTTACCTTCTCCTAAATATTTTAAAAGAAAAAATTAAATGGATGAACCACTATTAAAAAAAAAACAATAAGAAATTCGACATTTTCACTACATTTCGATGCGAAAACTCCTTATTATGACAGTTTTAAGAAAGGCTGTCTTACAAAATGTTGCCAAACTTACATTATAGTAAGCACCTTGAATAGTATTTTACAAGAAGTAATTGGCGCATTACCGCTATCTTTATAGCAAACAAATAAAAAAAACTCAAATCAATAAAAAAAGTTTCGATAATTTTTGACTTTTTCACACCATTGCCGATTTTCATGATTTTTTTTCATAGGTGGATTTAGTGGTCTTGATCATGAATCCGAACTCATAATCATTACTAGGGTCGCTAAAGTAAAACTACACTAAAATAATTGAAACCACGACCAAAAAAAAATAATTTTTTTGGTGGCAGTGAGCACGAAAAGGCAGGGGGCGCCTTTTATGTTAGCCTATGGCGCCTAACCTGGTGCTAACCCGATACCAATCTACCTAGTGCGATACCTATGTATGTAACAAAAGTGTCCATAACTAATTTGTATCAATTAATGTTTCTCTTTAAAGTTGTATCTCGATAACTTTTCATGATGTCAAGATGTCAACATGAAGGAAAATTTACTAGTCCAAAGAAATATGAAACATGTCAGTTTTTTGAGTGTTCCCCAATTTTTTAGATAAAAAGGCAAGAAAAAAAAAGAAAGTTTATTTTAAGTCTTTTTATAACTGTTTGTAGTAGTTTCATACAGAAAATTCGCTATATTTTTTATAAAAAAAGAAGAAAGAAAAAATAAATTAAGTTTAGGATATTTATGAATTAAACTTTGAGGATAAATAACTCAAAAACGAAACTTGATCAAAAAAAATTGGGTTGTAATTCGTGATCGGGACCGCAAAATCCACCTACGTACAAAAAAATCATTAAAATCGGCGATAATGTAAATAGATGTCAAAGTTTTATTCGGTTGTTTTTACCTAATTTAAATAAATATTAAAAATAAACTTGAGAACATGGCATCCCTAACTCATGAATTCTCCGTTTATTTATCACTCAGCTGAATTATGTTATGTGTCAAGCGGCTATCAAAGATAGCTAAAGATTAAGAACTTTTAGTTATAAATAATGGACTTTAGCTTTCTGCAACCGGCCGTCAATCTTTTACGCATTTAATCAGACACTATCAGATATTTTAAACTCCTTGAAAAACAACCGACATGTGTCTTGACCTGTCGAAGGCATTTGACAGTGTCAACTATCAGGTTCTTCTTTTCAAACGTTGTGGTGTTAGAGGTGTTGTACTAAGATTAATTAAATCACATCTTTCAGATAGGTGGCAGTGTGTGGTTAGATTAAGATCAGGCTTGGAAAATGTAAAGCAGGGTGTACCACAGGGATCACTTCTGATGCCACTTTTGTACATTATCTATACTAATGAACTTCCACAGGTAATCGATCATCATATGGTACTGTTTGCTGATGACACGTCAGTCATCTTCTCCTTGGATAAGATCTGCAACCCAAGTGAAATTCTTTTTAAAACCCCTACACAAAGAAAATTGGTTTTCCTCTAATAATCTGATTTTGAATGTAAAAAAGACCCAAATAGTCAAATTCTCATATATACCTTCCAAAGAACCACCACTATTCCAATGGAGGGATCAGGTTATTTCTGCAGTACATTCTGTAAAATGGGGATTAGGATAGGATATGCATGTGCTCTTAAGGTTCTCTCGCAAAGCATTTTTGCGGAAGCATCTCTTGTTGTAGTCTGGAGAGGCGGCAGCGAGGTCAGTCGAATATCAGTGCTTCAAAAGTGTTGTTTAAGGAACAACTTTATCCTTGGGCGACGGGACTCTTGCAGAGAATTATTTGTAGAACTGAGTATTCCCACAGTTACTTCAACTTTCATCTTCGAGTCAGCAGTCTTATGAGAACTAATTTGTTGATCGATTCAGAACACTCCCATGAAACCAGGGGCAGATCTGACTTGGTTTGCAATAGACCTATTTAATCTTATATACAAAAAAATGTTCACTGTTTAGCAATTAAATTTTTTTATTGAGCTAAGACAACTTTCTTTAAATAAATTTAAACTGAGGCTCAAAAGGCTGTTGGCAGAGAGGGGTCTATTACACAATGGAGGAGTTTTTCCATGATTCCTAAGGCTAGTAAATTTTATTATTAAAATGTTTATATAAATGTTTGATTCTAAATGTTATTTTTTTTTGTATTTTGTCTTTTTAATGAAAAGTCTGTTTTTATCCATTGTATTCCTTTTGTTATCTACTTAAATAGTTTTTTTTTGCTAATTTGTATATTTTAATATAAAACTGATGTCTACACCCTATGGTATATGAGTATGAGCATAAGTATGAGTATATTTTGTGAAAAATATGTTTTAGCGATACTCTAAAAACAAGTTAAGTGCAACCTTTCAAAAACTTAGTTTTTATAATTCTAATTTGAAAAAAACTGATTCGTCCATACATTTCTAGGCGTTGGAATTATTAAAAAAGGTAATTTTTCAAAAATACATTTAAAATTTGTCAAATTCCCTGGGTATAATTCTTTACAAGAACCACAAAAATGTTTACAAGAAGTTTAAGGTATGCTGTCAACGAAATACGGTAACTCATATACCAAAAACATTATGCTTGCCTATTTTCATGAAAAGGAAAAAGTTTTAGAACCTTCATCCTTGTGGTCAGAGTACTCTATGATAGAAGCCACGTTAGCAGTCAAAGAAAATATCGATATTAGGAATACTTAAAATTAATAGCGTTTTTGAAACGAAAATCCGTCGGATATTCTGCAAAAAAGTCCAAAATATTTACTAGAGAACAAATATTTAAGTTTTTAGAAGAAGCTTCCGAATAAAAATACTTATTTACTAGTCAAATTAACCACTAAAATTGTTCATACAAAAAATTACAGGGAGCGTTGTTTCGCCTTGTCCAATGGAAAATCACAAAAAACTTAGTAGCTGTTCCTCATGATCACTCCTTTGGTAACTGTTCCATGGGAAATATACAAGCCAGGTTGTGAGAGTTAATACTTTCGGGAAAATATCATCCGAAACAGCAAAATATTTTGATTTGGAGAATCCACATTTTTACACGCGGCGCTCCTAGTTGGCACTGATGCAGATCTTTTCGGTTATCTACGGTTGCTGAGGGAAGGAACGAAAGAAAAGGAATATGTAGAATATTTTCCATTTGTTTTATGAAAAAGCAAAATATTTCTTACAGTTCCCTTGAAAAACCTAGGCTGTACTGCATAAAACATAAATCACGATCACGTCTTTTGGTTTCTTCGAGATGGCCATGAAACAAATGCTGCAAATAGATCATTTTATCACAGAACGAATTTCAAATTATTTTGCAATTTAATAATTTTAAAATTAAATTTCAGAATACAGTAATTTTAGAAATAATAAGAACGAGAAACAGAAAGTGAAATCAACGTTCACAAAGATCCAGTATAAACAAATTTGGATTTTAATAGATTTAGGCACTATCTTTTTCGAAAGGTGCAACGTTTGGAACTCGACGATTTCCAAAAGAGGCAAATATTTTGCAGATGGATTGTACGAAAAAATAGAATAAACAAAATATTTTTAAAAACAATAATAAGATCTCATGAAAGTAGAGTTTTGCAACAACGGATGGTTCAATAGGAACAAACCCTACCGCAGTGTCGTATTTAGAATGCATATCTGAGGGGGGGGAAGGTCAAACACTACATAATTTGGCAACTAAAAATAAAAACGTCTTTGGTTTTTGTCAACCACATAACACCCATCAAAATCAGCAACGATTAAAAAAAAAAATTTTACACTTATAAAATCGTGGTAATAATTTTTACTTCAAACTCAGCTCTACTGAAGGGGGGGGGCACCTCCCCCTAAATACGCCAGTGCCCTACCGCTGGACTCAAAGCAACCATAATTTGCTTACGGATTTAAAAGTAATAGGACCATTTTTCTTTAAGAAAAATTTAGCATACCTCATTTTTACAAGAAGATTTTCAAGACTTGTTGGATAATCTACCTAGTCGACATGATGCCCCCCCCCCCTACATCGTAATAGACTTTTACAGTTTTCTTAATCACCGATGGAATGGCAATAACGGACTTATAATGTGGCTACCTCGGTCGCCTGATATAAGAGGAATTTTTCCATATGGGGTTTTATCAAAGATAAAGATTATCGGGCAACCCCAGAAAACAGACAGCCTTAAAAATAAAATTAGAGTAGCTTGTTTGAAAATAACACCAACAATGCTGCAAAATGGAAGAAAAAAATTATTAGAAAAGCAAAGTTCTGTATAAGAAACAATGGATGTCATTTCCATCACTTGGAACAGTTTCTTCCAATTTAGAAAATTCATTTGTTATTCCATGTTTTGATTATTTTTGTTAAAATGATATATTTACTCATATTAGTATTTAATTATTAATTAATTCATTTCCATTTAAGTTTTAAATATTAAATAAAATGCAATAAAATCTTTCTAAGCACTTAAAATGATGAAACCAAGGCTGTTCTTGTAGAACAACCTGATGATGACATTGTATAGAGTCAAAACATCTTCAAAGGTATTTGTGTCGTGCATCATTAGAAATGGGATAAAAAATGGTTCTAAAAATGGGAATAAAAAATCTAAGTTCGTATTTAAAAAAATTAAGTTAATGGTGGTAGCCCAAACACGAAAAGTCGGAGGTAAAATTTGAAGGTACCATGTTGTAGACCGAAAAAAAATATAAATCCTTCAACTATATCTAGAAAATCAGTAGTTTTTGAATTATTGGATAAAATATATTTAGGTGTTTTTACAAATTACCCTGTATTTCAGAAACTAACAGGAATTTGGCAACACGGTAACAGGATCAATGGGCATCAAAAAAAGCAAGTTTTCTGTTGCCCAGCCGACTGACGCGACGTTTCGGAGATAACTATAATGGCATCACCTGAATTTCACACCTATTATATTATGTCATAGTTTTGTGACATTAGGGTTGGAGTAGTAAAAAGTTTTGTTTAAACTTCTGGATTGATCTTAAAAAATTATATAAAAAAGATTTATTCGTGCGGTTTTAAGATGGAGGCTTAAGTAACCTTTAAAAGAATAGGTTTAAAAACTTGCGAATTTGTAGTTCGTTTTTCTGAAACGTTGTTTATGAGTCCCTTGTATTTTCTAAATAATATAAACTTACCTGAAAACTTCCATTTTTCATCTTTTCGACATTTCCTGTAACATTCACTCGAACAGTCTTGTCAGTAAATGAGATCAAGTTAAAGTTTTCTGAAATTGTTGAATTTAAAATTAGATCGAATGTCTTTTTGGTATCCTCAGGAAACTCCGTTTCTCTACATTTAAACTCCTCAGAAGGAAAATCCAAGTCCTCTTTGATCGCCCTTTTGACCAAATTGTCGATACTAATAGCCAACCAGTGGAGAAATTGGTCTTGCAAGACAAAGTTGACGGGGCAATATGACTTTTGTAAAAGTTCATAGCAGAGATCTTCTTTGAAATATAGGAGAGAAACAGAAGTATTGTCTAGAATACTCCTGTCAAAGTTTTTTGTTTGAAAATCGGTGAATATCAAATTCCAACGATCTGATAATGTTAACAAATCTTCACTTAGAGCCTAGAATATTGCAAGAAAATAAATATAAATGCTACCTTTATAACGTGATATTTGGATGTGGTTTCTGTTTATATTTTGAATGGAGTCTACCAGATGTATTTTAGTAGATCAAAAAAAAATCGGTAAATTTCTTATAATCGGAACTTCCCTTGTTATGAATCTTTTCTTTTATTAGGAATAAGAAAATGTGACCCAGTTTAGTTCATTAAGTACCTTATATACTTTCTTTTCAAACATTTATATCGAGTACCATTTTACTGCACCATACTAGATTCCTACCAATATTTTACCGATTTCTATCTATGCCACACTTGATTTTTGGCTATAAATTAAAATAAATCGAATAAGTAGTTTTTACATTGACACACACCACCAGTTTGTTACGTAATGTTGAATTCGTACTAGTTTATCCTTATACAACATTTAATTTTTTTTGCCAATTTTAAAAACAATCAAATAACAAGATTTTTTACGTTTTTGCAGCCGTTTTCTTTCGTATTTTGAATTCGTACCACACCTCTTTTTTCTCTATATCCCATTTAATGCATCTACAAAATTTGAAATTAATCTAATAAGTAGTATTTTCCGGCTGATTTTTTAAATAATTTATTAAGCCGCCATTTTGTTCATTCTTATGTAACACATCATTTTTGAGCAAAATTTAATGTAAATTGGATAATTAGTTTTTTAGTAATACTTTGTTAACGTTTCACTACGGGGCCATCTTTTTCTGCCAAACTAAATTTTCACAAAGATTTGAGAGGTAATCCCCATATGACCCTTGATCTTTGACCAATATTTGAAGTCAATCGGGTAAGTAGTAGTTAATAGCTATACTCCGAACTAACAGATCAAGAAACAGAGAGGCAGATGACAGACAGACCGACGGAATTAGTAAAACGTATATCTTTTGACATCTGATGCTAAAACATGAAGTTATGTAAAAGCCTGGTGATTTTTTCACAATTAGAAAAATTTTATTTGGCCGCCATTTTGATCTGCCATCTTGAATTCGAACCATAGTTTTACCAGTTTATCTATATACAAAAGTTAAGTAGTTCTTAAGCTGAATTTCTAAATATTTTATTAACGCGCCATTCGCCATCTTGGATTCACACCAAAATTCTACCAGTTGATTTTCTCATAATACTTTTTGCGCAAAATTTGAGGTTAATTGGGTAAGTAGTTTTTTAGTAATAATTTTTTCAACATTTCACTAGACCGCCATTTTGTTCCGCCATATTGGATTTTTACGAAATATTACCAGGTCATCTTCATATAGACCCTCATTTTTTACCAAAATTTGAAATCAATCAGATAGTAGTTTTTTAGCTATGAAACGTAGATATCTGAAAAATCTCGAAGGGTGATTTTTTCACGATTACAATACTTCCCTTTACGAGGGAAGAAAAAAACATAGAAAACAAAAGCTTAATAACTTGCCGGTAATATTTTATGTTGTTTTTATTGTTTACATAAAGTAAGAAACATTCAGGATTTTTCTACAAATGGAAATAATATTATGGTAATTTTATTAAACATAAACAACATTAAAAAAACATACTCAGGTTTACGTTGAAAATGCAGTAAAACGTTAACTTCTTCATCTGAACTTTTTTCGATTTTTCTGGTCTTCCGTTCAATGGAATTTTGTTGTTCGAAACAATTAATTATATTCTTGATTGTATTTATTGAAGGAATTCGTCTTCACTAATAAATTCACCGAAATTCCAATCTCTCGCAACATTATTGCCATTTCAATAAGAGAGTTTTATTCATAGATATATAACCAAAATTTATTACTTCTCGTTTTTCTTCCTCAGAATAACCCATTTGAATTATTTTTAGCAAAATTAAATAATTAATAACAAATACATTAATCCATAAATGACAGAAAGGTGCGTAATTATGTATATGGTTCCCATAACTATAGCTGTTGAAACATTTGCCATCCAGCGCATTTTTGCATCATAGATAACCAAGGCAGACTTGACCATATCATCGAAAATATGGCTGAAGTCTCGTTTATCGAAACATTTAAACTGAAATCGCTCTTAAACGGATAAACCAAATATCAATAAACTATATATTTTTGTAATGACCTTTCAATTTAGCTAATAATATACTAGGTGTTCCATTTCAAAAAGTATGTCATATAATTTTTTTTCGGAAGTAATTTTTTGAAATCTGAAATATACAAAATATAATAGGCAAAAAAAAACTTTTGGATATAAAGTGTTTTTCTAAACCCTATAATTACGGTTGTAGGTGGGTCTCAAAATATAATGAATCATCCTGTACATATTACGAAATGAGATCGTTCAGTATAGGTTTTTCATTAGAAATTCTAAAAAAAGGTATCGAATTTAGTATATATCCAAAATTTCAGATGTTTCCGAATTTGTTTTCATATTTAAATAAATTATTATCAAATACCGCGCGCCCTGTGGAATGGTGTGACCTCCTAGAATCCGGGAAGTCGGCGTCAGCTGGCTGTTGCTATGCTATTGGCCAGTTCGATATAGTATACGGAAAGATCATAGCTCTGGCCTTTTTTTGTAGTAAATTGAATATATATTTAATTGTTTTTGGTATTTTTAAAGTAGAACTAATGTCGTCATGGAAATTAAACATAGTAAGAAAGATAATTATAAATACTGCATAGTTCCGAGTTGTAAAAACATATTTGCTACTAGATAAACTTTTTATTACTATGTCAAGCAATGTAAAGCAGTGACGGCTCCTCAGGGGAGGCAGGGTTGGCCGGGCCGTACCAGAAAATATACAGGAAACATTCTCTTTTTAAAAAAGTAGGTAAATATTTTTTAAAAATAATTTTGCAAACATCCTTAAAACGCACAAAACCAAAATGTAGCTTATTATTTCCTGGGCACATAACAAAATATGTAGGTATTCCTATTATCGTTGCTTGACTAACATAGAAATAACGCCATTAACAGCACTCCGTGAGCTACCTACAGATATTCTAATATATTTATTATAGACGGTGGCTCGGTCAGCCGATTCCATCATCTCACATGCTAGACTTCAGCTTCTTATTCACGTGGTACGTAGTACGTTCGCATGCATCCCCATGCTATACCGTTCGTGTTCGTCGTAGCTTATATCACCCAATACCGGCCCGTCTCGATGTGGGCGTATCCCCGGAATTTTTCCCAATTGAATACTACCATTTTTCAGGTATTAATTGTAATTATTATAAAATGATACTACTTATTTTTAAATTAATTTGTTAGTTCTTTACATTAGTCATGATTAATGATGGTTAATATATTATATTAGTAGTTTTCACTTCATGTTACTTGTTTAAATGTGGTGACTAAATGTGAAGTGAATATTTTAAAATAGCACTTGCATTTTGTTTTATAAGTCGGCCGGCCGCATCGTGGTTCTTGCTGGACAATATACTTTTTGGTTGTGTATGTAACTTTCACTTTGGCATCTATTTCATTATCCTCTTGAGGCAAGATACATTAAAATACATAAATATCAAAAAATTAAATTGACTGACTAGAGCGTTATACTAACATTTTTTTCTTAGTTATTAAATATAGACTCTAGCCTAGAATAGGTTGGTGCCTACCTAATTTTCATTGAAGAAATAAACGGAAAATAATAAGACTAGCTTTTGACCATATTTGGACGCGGCACCAACTAACACCACATTGGCCTCAAGGGCGATTTTAGAAAACCTTTCTGTGGGGGGTTAATTAAAAAAAAAGTTTGTTAATATATTTTATTGTAACAGGTATGGGAACAACATAAATATCCATATTTTTTATCACACTTGTGGCATCAGTGAAAAAAAAAACAGCCTCTAATAAATAGTTATAGAATAACGCCCTTTTTTTTCCTGCAGCAAATTTATTAATTACATTGCTTATATTTACATCAATACTCTATTTATGGATTTGCAAGAGACCCAATCCAACAGGTCGCTCTTGTGCTCTAGTGTTTCCTAGCCCAGTTTTTCATCGTAATTTTCACGTAAAAATATATAAATTACGCATTGACCGATCTGGGAGGAGGTGGCTGGTTCATTACGTTATTAACCCCTCACCGTAAAACCGCCCTTGATTAGCCTTGAGCCTCCGCCGACCGAGAGTACGAGCCGTCACTGATGTAAAGGCAACAAAGTTGTGGCAACAAGAAATGCGGAGGACATAATTTGTAAGCGATAAGTCAACAAAATACTCCTGTCAGAATCATTTCAACGTAAGTTTTTTTACAAGCTTTTAATATTTACTTGACTCTGGTAAGAGTGAAAAGCCTTGAAAAGAAGAATAATTATTCGGTTAGGGAGAAAGCTAATTGGCTGAGATTTTCAGGGAATACAATACTATTTTTCAGTGACAATGCAATTAAAATTACAGGCTACAATTAGCTGGTTTTTTGTCTAGCATTATTTTTTTACTGTTGTCCTTATCTGTACTAATTTTCATTCACCCATTTAAACCATTTGACGTAGAGACCTCAATTTTAGAAATTTTGAAAAGAGATTCTTGAAAGCTCTGATAGCAAGGGGGTGAAACCAGCCCTTAAATATTACAATATTATTTTTTTAAAACGGTCAGATTTTTGGAAAAATGCTTGAACATGTGTGTTTTATTTAATTTGTTACATATTTCAAGATTTTTAAAAATTTATACAGGGTCTTACAAATATCCTAATTTTTAAAAAGAAGTCCTGACTCACTGACTCATCAAAGGCCATCCCAAACCCCTAGACATAGAAAGCTGAAATTTTGCTAGAGGTTCCCTTTCTGATATAGACAAGGAATAAGGTCGGAATTTTCAAAGTTCCCACGGGATAGGGAATAATTTTTGGCTTTAAATTTGCAACGTGAGCGAAACCGCGGGCAAAAGCCAGTTTATTAATAAATATATTTACAATGGATTTTTTTATTACTTACGTAGGTATATTTGATTTTAGCTTGAAGGAGAACTGGATAATTATATGTAGTATATGGTGATGAAAAATGTGAACATTAAATTGAAGCCGGAAGTGATTCAGCACATTATTGATTGTAAGAAGCAGAAAAGTTGCACACAGCGGAAGTTTTCGAAGTGTTTTTCTAAAGCGACAGCGACTCCGAGATTTGGAACCTTCCCAGAATAACTAGAGGCTCCTGAAGGTACCGGAATTCAGAGAATGGATAAATTTATTCAAGTTAGCATAAAGCTAAAAATGAAATCAAAATCTGTCGAGTGCAAAATATTACAGGTAGCAAAGAAAGAAAAGCAAAAAACTTCGAACAATATACTAAGAACTGATTTCTTGCTCAGTAGTACGAGTTCTGATTTTTCGGCTTTGTATAAGACAACATCTAGTGATTCCGGTTTAGCAGAAGGGACTGAGGAAATATTTAATTTACAGGAAAATGTACAATGATGAACCGATTATAATATTGCAAAATTCCTAAAATGTATATGGTATACCCAGTCACTCCCGCTTTATTGTTTAGATGCTCTCCACAAAGTGCCATCTAAGCAAAATTAAAATTTTGGTTAACTTAAAAAAAAGTAAGCTTAACCTTCCATTGCAAATATTAGGCATTTATTCAGTGGAAATTACTTTCGGAAATTCAAAAATATCTATTAATACCCTTCGGGATAAGGTTCAGAAATGTGCAAAGCATAATAGATTGTTTTGAAATTTCCATCCAAAAGTTAAAAAATCCTATTATGCCATTTTTTTGGTCTTGGTTAGACCAAGTTAGTGTATCGGCACAAATGAAAAATTTGAAGCAAGAAGTAAAACAGTCTAAAATAATTTCTAAATATCTGTACAACCAGTGTAAACATGCAAATACTATAGCAGTGAAATTAAAAATCTCCTCGTCCGAAAAAAAATATTTACTTATGTAAGAACAGGCAAGAAAGACTCCAGTCATATTGGCAGTCTAAAGTCTGGAACATTTATCTGTCAGCGAATCATCGTATTTTTATTTGTTATAATATGGTTATTACAATACTTACTGCTGCATTTTCACACCCCTCATTTCGTTACTAATAATCTAGATTCTCATTAAAATACTCTATTACAATTATGGCGTCTACTTCCGGCATATTAGCCATTAATTCTTAATGAGCCTTGATTACTATGTGCGTAACTAAACCAGGTTATGTCAAGGAATCCTTGATAACAGAAACGAATCATGACAAAGGAAGTTAGTACAAATGAACCCTGTGTAGACCCCCTTCATGATATACACAGAACCCTTATTCACTTACACGTACCTACATTTGATATTTTTTACTTTTTACAATTATAACCGTTTAAGGAACACAACGTTATCTGGGAAAAGAAGAGATTCGTTTCTATTATATTTAATGTTTAGTCTTCCATTAATTGTGTCTGAATATTTTTAAAATATATCCAAAATTACCTATTCAGCTTTACCTCGAGCTGTGGTTAGATAGTAATAGGGTTTCCTCAAACATTGTGGTGGTGAGTTTTAAAAGCTTTACTCTAATTATAACTTATTTTAATATACCTGAAATTCTAAGTAATAAGTTTAAATTGTAAATATTGCGTTATTATGCACCTTATTTCAGAAGCATAATACATATTTTACAAGTCTCTTGAGTTTTTTGTATTATCATATCATATATATTTTGTTGCATATTTCAACGCATCGCTGCATATTATGCTAAAAAGCCTACACATTATATGGATATATTTATCTGAAATCACGTGCGTACAAAAAAGAGTTTTAATTACTAGCAACACATATTGATGAAATTGATACGTAATTGGTGAAGAGGATCATGAAAAACCTTTCAACCTTTCCTTTTATGAAGGGAAAATGTAACAACGCAACCTATTGCTTTGTGAAAGTATACCTTAGACGTGACTATGCGGTTATCAACCATTTTTTTATTTTGTAAATTGTAAGTCGAAGCCATGTGAAGACGCACAATGTGAAGATAATTTTTGTTTAATAATCCTATTTTTTCAGAATTTCATTAAATATTTTCGCGGCACAGAATCCGGCAACATAGTGCTTGTGACGTCAGAAGTCCTAATACTTTGGCAACAGAAAAAATGGAAAAGATATTTTCCCGAAATTCGAAATTATGTGGCAACATCAACTGTTAACCTCAATTTCAAGTTATCCAGTATACAAAAACATCTTACCTTCGTTCCTAGGAAATGTAATAAAAGAAAATCGTGGTTTGAAGCAACTAGAAGAGAATGTGCAAATAGCAATGTGAGCTCCAGAACTTTTTTACTTTTGTGTATGCCATAAATTTTATTTTTTTTTATTTGCTCTAAATTGTTTAATTTTCCTATTTGAACTATTTTTGTTTATAGCCTGTTTTAGAAATGTATAGAGTAATAGAATGGAAAATTCCGCCCAGTTTGGCAGATATTCGTGGTCGTCCATAGGCGTAGGTAAACTTTGTTTATAGAAATAATAATAAAGATCCTTTTAAATACCTGTCCTGATACCTAATGCGGTTTTTGACTATTAAGGTGAAATGATAAAATATCTTCCGGCTGATTCGATAGTGGTTATGGATAACGCAAACTATCATATTTCATTTTTAGTCCCTAAGTCACTATATACTACCTTTAATGGATAAACTCAATATTGTTCTGGATAGTGAATATGATGTTATAGGAATTAGCGAGTCATGGCTTAATGGCTCAATTTCAGATGATCTGTTGTTTATTAATGGCTATCAATTGGAGCGCTGTGATAGGCAGGATAGGGGGGTGGCGTTGCCGTAAATATTAAAAATAACATAAAATATTCAAAATTATCATCAAGAACTCAAATCGAGCAATTATGGATAAAATTTGAGCTTGCTCGACACCTGTTTTCCGTAGGCATTGTTTACAAACCGCCATCAACCAACTATTTAAATTTTTTAAGCAACTTGGAAACCTCTCTCTCAATTATTATACCCACCGTTCATCACGCTTTTTGCCTTGGCGACTTTAATGTGATCTTGCTGAATATCGCTAGTGTTGATACTAATTTTATTTATGATTTCCTAGAGGGTGTTCATCAAATTGTAGATGCTCCAACGAGAGTTACAGATCACACAATGTCTCTTGTTGATTATATATTGTGTACTTCAACAGACAACATACTGCAAAAAGGAGTCGTGCCTGTGGACTTCTCGGACCATAGTTTAGGATTCTGTATAGTCAATGTAAGTAGTGTAAAACCAAAGGTAGAATATAAAACTGACAGAGATTTTAAATCTCTGAACTATAACCAATTTCAATCGAACCTAAGATCAATCCTCTGGAATAATATTTTTTTATAGACGATATTGATAAGAAAATATCTTTTATATCCGATACTATTACTGTTGTCCTTAATCTACATGATCCACTTGTCAGATTTCGCATTACAAAAAAATATGCCCCATGGTTTACGGATGGCTTACGTGCGTTGAAAAAAGACAGGGATAAGGAACTTACTAAATTCAAAAGAACAAAATCGCAGGCAGTTTGGGACAACTACAAAACCCTTCGAAATATATTTACTACTGCCGTTAGAAAAGAAACGAGAAATTATTACGTAAGTTCATCTAACTCTAAAAAGTTGGACAAACAAAAAAAAGTTAAGTTAAACAAAAAAAACTAAATTTGTGTCTACCATTTCTGCTACTGTATATAACATAGTTAATTATTGCATTGAACGTAATGTTTTTCCGTCTGCTTGGAAGAGGGCACTGGTTATACCAATTCCAAAGGTGGCTAAAGTGGAATCTCTGCCATAGCTCCGTCCTATTAGCATCTTGCCTACCATGTCGAAGATTTTAAAGTCCATTATGCACGCTCAACTAACTGACTATCTTATAACAAAAAAAAATATTCCAAATACTCAGTCTGGCTTCAGAAAGGGACATGGTTGTAGCACAGCTTTATTGACTGTAGTAGATGACATGATTAGCAATATAGATAAAGGCAAATTAACCATTTTAGCACTACTCGATTTTATTAAGGCTTTCGACACGTTATGTTATGAAATAATATGTGCAATATTTTATTATGTTAGTTTGTTTATGGATGCTGTATTATTTTTAAAAAAATACTTAGATAACAGGGAACAGGCTGTGACCTATAATAGAGAACATCCAGGTTTTTTTTCAAATTTGAGTGGGGTGCCAGAAGGTTCCATTTTGAGACCTGTTTTATTTATTATGTACACGTCTTGCTTTCAAAAATCATTTTTATCCTGTATAAGCCACTATTATGCTGACGACACTCAAGTATATCTCTCATTTTTACCAGAGGAGGAGAGGATTTATTCACTTTTAATGTTATGTCAAAAAACCACAACTTAATTCTAAACTCTGATAAATCTGTTATTATTTTTGGCAAAAACTATGACAAACCAAGATTTATAGAAAAGTACTCACTTTCTATTATTATCAACAATAATCCCTTGCAAATTAAAGAATCAGCAAGAAATTTGGGCTTCATAATGGATAATGAGCTACGATTTTCAGAGTACATCAACAAGCGCCTTCAAATAGCTTATATGAACTTAAAAATGATATTTCAATACCGACGCATTTTAAACGAACAATTGAAAACAGCATTATGTGAAGCTTTTGTCCTGTCACAACTTAATTTCTGTGATACGGACCGTTTATTTCTTCGCAAGTGGCCGAGCGCATACAGAAATTACAAAATTCTTGTGTGCGTTTGATCTTTGGAATCAGAATATACGATCATATTGGACATGCATTTGTAGAATCTGGTTGGCTCAAGATGGTTCAGCGGCGCTACCTTCACATGGTGTACCTATATCACAAGATTCTTATCGAAAAATCTCCTCCCTATCTCTACAATAAAATTCGACTTAGAACAGACGTTCACAATGTAAATATTAGAATTAAGGGTAAACTTACCATCCCAGCACACCAATCAGCCCTGTTCGAACGTTCGTATTCCTACTTCATTGCAAAGTATTTGAACGACCTTCCTGAGGATATTATTCAAGTGTCACGGAGCAGATTTCGTGAGTTTATGCAGAAAAAGTTATTAGCTGGTTGATAGTTTATAAAAAAATAATAATTTTATTTCTACTTTTTTAAACTCTACCGTCGTGAATGTTCCGTAAATTAATTAAATTCTTTATATTCATTTTATAAAATACTCGAATTGTACTTTTAGACATTAGGTTTAAGGTATTATTAATTATTATTTAAAAACTAGTTGGTTAGCTAAACACTGAAACGCTGAAACTCGCCATTTTGTACATTCAGTTTTGTTTTAATGTTTCTTATATTAAGTCTATCTTACTTCTAATGTACAAATAAAGACCTTTATTATTATTATTATTATTCACAGCCAATAGAGAAGACCAACTTCATCTTGGAGAAAAAAGAAATTATTGACTGGCTAATTACCAAAGGTATTGAGTTTAAACCCAATTTGCTAAAGCCATAGCAAATTTACACAAAAATCGTTTTATGAAATATGCCGTGGAAGACATAGCAGAAAACTATAATGTAACTGTGCTGCGCTTACCGCTATATCATTGCGAACTAAATCCTATAGAATTTATATGGGCGCAAGTGAAAGAATTTGTAGGAAGATAAAGATAAACATTTAAAATGCAAGATGTTATGTTATGTTATTTTCCTTGTCTAATATATATAT
>JAUTXW010005456.1:0-47500 GCA_030620095.1 Kuschelorhynchus macadamiae
AGATGATACTTCATTTTACAGAAACTACTCTTTATTAACTAAGTTCGTAATTAATTTTACAAAAACTAGAATTCATAACTTTTATTAACTTAGATCGTGAAAAAAATTTATAGAGCACTTTAAATATCATTAAGGATTAATGTGGGCCTTAAAATTCACAATAATTGCTCAAAATGAGCTCCTCTAACTTCGACACATTTTCGGCATCTGCTCTTAACTGTGTCAGTGGCATGGCGTATAAAATTCGTATTGGCTCGCAAAGTTTCACAGGCTTGCTCTATCCTTAGAATCAGTTCTTCTCTTGTAAGAACTGGTCTGGAATAAACTAAATTTTTCAAATAACCCCACACAAAGAAGTCGACAGGTGTGAGGTCAGGGGAACGTGGTGGCCAGGCTGTAGCTCCTAATCGTCCAATCCACCGTTCTGGATAATTATTATTTAACCACTCACGATTTACAAGTGCAAAATGCGCGGGAGCCCCGTCCATTTGAATTCAGAATTCGTTTCTAAGATTTAGAGGAATATTTTCTAGATATTGAAATAACTCATTTTGCAGAAAATCATTAAATAATGTGGTGGTAGAATATGGGGCCCGCAAAAAATTTCATTTATTACACCACACCAAACATTAACAGAAAATTCTTACTGAAATGCTCTAGTTCGTACAACACGTGGATTGTCATGGCTGCAGATTCGTAAATTATGGAAATTTACTGAGCCGCTTCGGGTAAATGCTGTCATCAGTCCATAATTTTTTTTTTGAGAAGTTCTCGTCTTCCTCTATTTGGCGCAAAAACCAATTGCAAAAACTGACACGTTTTTCGTTGGTTGTAAGTTTTGAACTGGCTGCATCTGAAATGGCTTCCTGTGATCTTTCCTCAAAACGCGATGAACCTTATTTTTAAAAACAAAAACTGCGTTGCCTTGTAAATTATGAGCTGCTCTTCGTAGGCTTAATGTCCTATCGTTGTCAAACATATTTAAAATTACGTTTCGATATTGTTCATTTCTCCTACCTTCGTTTCTCGGATTCTTTTTGAGTCCAAAATTCCTAAACATTAAATGCGTTTTAATGAAAACTTGTTTGCAAGGTAATCTTCTATATTCGTTTCCATTGCAGAAATATTCCAGCAAATATCTTGCGATCTACTTTTAGTGAATTTTATGACCGGACAATATAGATGCATTAAACGAGAAGATGGGCACACAGAAACGCTTAGATTATTTTAATTTTTTTATGTACTTAAATGTTTTTTTACTTCGTGCTGATTTGTTAATTGTTAAGTTATAATAAACATTTTTGGTAAAACTAGTGGTATCACATTCAATTAGATCTCGGTGCGTTTGATTTTTTGTTAATATTAATTCATATTAATTCATTTTTAACTCTCATTTGTTTTTTAAGGATTTCCAGTTTGTCAATTATGTGTACAGTTCTTTAATGAATATATTAAAAATTTTGTACTTCAAATGAAAGTTTTTTAATGTGCATATTTTCTTCAGAAATGCTTCATCTTGTTAAAAAGAATATTGGCGAAATTTCTAAGTTATGTTTAATATCGTTGCAACAAACCTGAAGTTTGTGATTCCCTAAAAAATTAAAAATCCATGTTAATTTCACAAGTATACTTAAATCTGAACGGAGTTATGCGAATCTGATCTGATTTTGATTAAACTATGAAAGTGTTTATGATAATTATTAAAAAAAAAACAATTTTTCGAAAACTTTTTTGATTTTTTCCAAAAAAATTTTTTTTTTCTCAGGAGGCTATGTTTTGGTATCCAGGCATAACTTTTGATGCTAAAAATACTTGTTTTAAAAGATAAGTGAATTAGATATTTTAAAATTGGGATTTTCTTAATAACATTTTGCTGAATCTTTCGAAATAAGGGTACTTTATTCTCGTAATATTTTTGACCTACCCTGTATGCTGTTTGACTTTGCAACCATTCTAAGTACACTTTATATGATTATCGAGGACGCACCAACTTTTGGCAATATTTTTATTTTGACTGTGTAATTAATAAAAAAATTCCCATATGTTGCACACTTAAATTATTATATAAATAAATAAATAAATATATATATATATATATATATATATATATATATATATATATATATATATATATATATATATATATATATATATATTAATTATTTAAATACTTAAGATAATTTTCGTTTTTTTTAGACCCAATAGCCAACACTATTGAAAAAGTTATTTCATCTCAAGGGGCAACATTCTCAAGCAGGTAAACACATTTTTATAGACAAAAATAGATAATTAGTAGACAGTTAAAGTTATTGTAGTAATTTTTTACCAATAGAAGCTAAGACATTTTCAAGTTGGATGATAATAGAATCTAAACAAAAATTTTGAAAATTTGTATTTTTCCTCACTCACCATTGGGAAAAAATCCAACTGAGACTAATTCAGCAAGAACCAGATGTTACCCAATATTATAGAAATCTTATGCTACTATTTTTCTGTTTAATACACTTTTTTATATCACTATAATACAACTTGCGGAAAGTCTCATTTTTTCGTTAGTGATTTTAATTTAGCAAACTACATACAAATATGCCAAAGTAACAGTATTTTAGGACATTTTAAATGGACTAAACGGCAAAAAAACAGATAATAGTCTAGAATTATAGATATTCTAGATAAGAAGCAGCAATCAGTTATACCGGTAAAGATTGACGGCGAGGTTCAGAATACCACGCTGTGGGAAGAAATCTAAAAATTATGTGGACAAAATTTTTGTTTTCGGAACCTGTTGAAGGGATTAAGTTAAGTATACGAAACTTTTTAGGGGGCGTCTCGTTATGTGATCTAAATCTTTATTGTATTTGTAAAAAGTAAGTCAATTTGGACGGCTTAACCCTACTCCCTACGGACCCTGAAAAAAAGGAGACGAAAATCCGAAATAATTGTAATATCGTAGTCGAGAAATAAATTTTTATAGAAAATTTTTGATAATTTCCAGGTCGAAACAGTTTTAACCGAGGTTTTAACGACCTCTGTCCTGCATGTATCGATTAATTACTGCATGCCTATAACCGCTAGAGTGATCGGACTTTAACACAATTTTGATCCATATTTTGACTAAAACTCTAAAAATTTTAGATCGAAGCCTTAAACGGTTTCACAGCTACGATTTTTTTAAAATCGAAAGACAAGTTTCGAGTTTTGACGATTACGAAATTCGACAAATATCGAGTCGGGAAAGGGTCGAAAGAAGAAAATTGAGAGTTTTTTACAAATCCTATTAGCTTTTAGCTGTACAAGTACGTTTCAAGATTTTACATTGATCCCTGTATTATAAATAAATAAAACCCGAAACACTCTTATACCACTGATTTTGCTAGACGTCAGCCAAAACAATTATGCGGTATACATGTATTTAAATAAAAACTATTTGATTTTCTTTTTCTCCTTGGAGGTTGTATGGGTACAATGCACAACTAATTTAAACGGCGAAATTTTATTACTATCTTATGTGAGACGCTACTGGAAATGTGCCATCGTGAAAAATATAAATTTTAGGTAAATAAAAAAAAAAAATTTTAAATTAATCCCAGAAACTGGTGTTGTATCTTAATTTTATCTTAATTGATTATACAAAGGGTTCAAAATAATGCTTAGGTAATGTAATAATTTGCCTATTTATTCATTCTGCTTAATAAACTCTAGTAGTGTTCTTTTGTCATTACAAAAATATGTTCAAAATTTTGAGTCTTTAGTCTTTGGATGCTAAACATTACGTTATATTTTACAGCAAAAAAGAACAATGAAACTATTAATTTAGTTGTGTGTATCCTACACACAAAAGAGTTAAGGCTATCATTAGGTAATTTTCACATATGCAATATACAGGGTGGCCCATCGAAAACGTACCGCAAGGCATAACGGCCAGGGTAATTTTTTTTTCAAAAAATCCAAAAACACGTCAATTTTGTTTGTGAGGGGGACAACTTTTGCCCTTAAAATGATCGCAAAATTTTCAACCCTCTAAGCGGGGGTGTCATCCCCCAAACTTTTTCAAATGGGAAGAGGGGTCAAGTGGTACCGCAATGAAAAGGGCTTTCTATTCTCTATACATTCCCGCTTTGGTTTTGAAAATCGGTCAAGTCATTTAGAAAATATGAAGGATTGAAATTTGAAAAATACATTTTTCAAAAAACGCATAAATTGAATTAAATAAAAAAAAACTTACCGTATTAATGAAGCAAATGCTGAAAATGTTGCCCGTCGACCTCCATACAGTAATACAAATTAGCTTCAAATCGTTCTCGAACATTCTGAAGAACTTGAGGGGTCACTTCGCGACAAACGTCAATAATTCGTGTTCGCAGATCTTCTAATGAGGCAAGTGGAGTGCTATACACTTTACTTTTTATGTGTCCCCATAGAAAAAAGTCTAAAGGAGTCAAGTCGGGTGACCGGGGAGGCCACTCAATGGCACCCCTTCGTCCTATCCACCGCCCGGGAAAGTTAGTGTTTAAATAATTACACACATTTTGAGAGTAATGTGGAGGTGCACCGTCTTGTTGAAATATCAGTTCCGCTTCAACGTATCCAGGATTATTTTCGATGATGTCAGTTAGGGCTGGGTCGATGGTATTTTCCAGTAAATCTAAGTACATATCACCTGTTAGAGTTCCAGGAAGAAAAAAAGGACCCACAATAGAATTTCCAAAAATACCAGCCCACACGTTCAATTTCTGAGGATGTTGTGTGTGCACCTCGTGAAATACCCTGGGGTTGTTCTCAGCCCAGTACCGACAGTTATGCCGATTAACTACACCGTTCAAAAAGAAAGTGCACTCATCCGAAAAACACACATTGAATAGAAAATTATTATTATTGGCCACTCGTTCACTAATAGTTTCACAAAATTGCAAGCGGCGATCAAAATCGTCTTCGTTGAGTTCTTGTACCAACTGAATTTTATACGGGTGGAAATGGTGTTTTTTCAATATTCTTTGGACACTTGTACGATTCACGCCGGTCTCATTGGCTAATTTTCTTGTACTCAGCGTACTATCCATGGCAACTTGGCCCAATACAAAGACCTCCATAGCTTCATTTACTACAGGATTTTCCATCTGCCTCTTTTTATTCATAAGGGATCCAGTTTCGCGAAATTTTGCTACTAACTCGCGAACAATTTTGCCGGAAAGGTGTTTTTCAGGATGTCGTTCATTAAATATCTGCGCAACCCGATTGCCACATTCATTATTTTTAAAATAAAGTTCGATTATTTCCACTTTTTCTGCAAGTGAGTACACCATAATTATTGATAAAAAATTTAATGATATTGAGAAATTTAAACGCACAAGTTACAGAACAGCTATCTAGCAACTACCGCACCTGATCGTTGTGGCATGTCAAATCACTAAAATCAGCAGTAAACATCTAAAATAACAGGACAAAAATAGCGAATTGGTCGAAGGAATTTATCCTTATCATTTACTCTGATAATTTGTAAATAAACATTTTAAATTTCAATCCTTCATATTTTCTAAATGACTTGACCGATTTTCAGTGGCGGCTCGTGGTGTTTAGGCTAGGGTAGGCGACAACCACAATAATTTCAAGAATAATGACGTTATAAGAAAACGTTAAGCCGCGTACACACTTAGCTGACAACTAAGTTTTATAAATTAAATTTATCCGCCTATCTTTTAAAAGGGCGAATTTACTTATTATGACATCCGTAAAGTTATCAGCCTTCTGTAAGGAGCAGAACAACTCTTTTTCTATTGAAATTAGCGCAAGTGACGATAAACGTTCATTTTTTATTGTATTGCGAGAATACGTTTTTATTCGCTTTAAACAAGAGAAATGTCTTTCCACTGAGGTACTTGTAATAGGTATGGTAGCAATTAACGCAAAAAGTTTGTAACTTTCAGGAAATATTTCTTGAAGTTCATTTTTTACGAAATGTTTTAAAATTGCCTCGACGCTCAGCAATGCAAATTGTTCATCGAGATATATTACACTAAGCTCATTAATTAATTTTTGTTTGTCAAAGAAATTTTTATAAAAGTTGGTCACATTCGTCACAAATTCAAGCGGAAAATTTTTGCTATATTCTTCGAATTTTGAGGAATCCGCTAAAGAAATATAATAACTGAGACATATCTGCAAACCTAACTTCTATTTGAGTCACAATATTGTCAATTATCTCATAAAATAAAATGCGTAAAGAACTTTGCTCATCGCCTTTAATGGTGCCCGATAACTTAATTCTTTTTGACAATTGCCCTGAGTCCCTATTATTAAAAATCCTTGTTTGGGCTTGTTCAAATATTGTATTAAACATTGTCTCATTTCTCAATAACTTGATACGATCTCTTGCCATAAATATTTGCTTTTTACAATAGGTGATGTCCAATGATTTTTTCTGTAGAATGTTGAAAAGGGGGTCAGTTATGTCAAAAATATGTTTATACACAGCGGTAAGAAACGAAAATTCTAAATCGTTCATAAATTTAAGATATCCCTTGGCCCCGTTTATTGACTCAGCCGATGATGATTGGTCGTCAATAATTTTAGAAAAAACTAATTTTAGGCCTTCCCATTCAGAGTGCAAGATTTGTGAATGATTTTAGAACGGGAAGCCCACCTTCGATCATTTTAAGGGCAAAAATTGTCCCCCTCACAAACAAAATTGACGTGTTTTTGGATTTTTTGAAAAAAAAATTACCCTGGCCGTTATGCCTTGCGGTACGTTTTCGATGGGCCACCCTGTATAGTAGGAATGGGAGTGTATTGTATTTTCCACGCGTTCTGTCCATAAAAGTTTAAAAAATATTATGGATAATCCGAAAACCGTATGAGTTACGGGAAATTGTAGAGGGCAACCCGGTGCACACGTGGACGATTATAGATTGACGATCCAGTGGTCCGTACACGAATTATAAGGCAAAGTGAGAATTTCAGTAAAGTCCGCTATTCACTATTTATTCATTCGTCCATTCGTTCATTCATATGAATTGACGAATTGAATTATCGAATTGAACCGAGGAATCGAACCAAATAGTGAATAGCGGGCTTAAGGGTCGGAACGAATTACTATTTTTTTTCAGGAAACGGTACTACACATCTATATAAAGGGTTTAATGAAATCGTTTAGTAAAAAAAATAGAAAGCGTGATAAACCTCAAATGAAATAAAAATTTTTTATCGAACCGACCGCTGTTCACTTGTTTTAGACCTAATTTTTAGACCACGCCGAACTTGGTTTTTCGACATGTTAAATTTAATTGTCACAGTTTCGAAAGCGTAGCATTATCAGACCCGCTGTGGTTGAGGAGAATCTGTGAACGACTAAAAAAAACTGTATTCGGATGAGAAAATGGGTGTCAAGTAAGTCCGTTCTATTATTAGTTTGGTTTAATAAAATTGTCTGTTTCAATTTTATGTAAGTTTTTCCTTTTAAACTTTAAACAATCTTGGTGCGAAGTAGTTTAAAGCAAAACTCGATTTATTTATTCGGTGATATTCAACTAAAATATCTTTTTTTATTTTTGGTTCTATAAGAATGCACATCGTTGAGTCTAGCTTAAAAGGCTAAATTATTCTTGACATACTTAGGACACTCAAAAATCGATATTGAAGGCAAAGTCGTAATATAATGTTAACATATATAAATGTATTTCTACAGTCTGCGTGGAAAGACAACTCTGCAAGTACGTGACTATCTTTACGCTATAATGCAAAAACCGTACGTTGCTACTGCATGTTCCCAAGAAAGTAAAGCATATGATATGTTTAATTGAACCAAAGCATGAAACATCATTATTAACACGATTTTTTGAGGCAATATCAACTAAATTTCTTAAAATATATATACTGAACGACAGTTCACTGGAAACCTTAAAAACTTGAGAGTTCCAAGACAACTTATGACCCAAATAAACAAATCGAACTGAAACTGGTCACATCAGTAGAGGTACTGAGAGTAAACAACATACTCTCCGTCTTAGCTTCATTTAGGGTTAGTCGATTTGCTGTAAATCAGTCAGATATTTTCGACCGTGACTCACCAAGAGAAGTTGGGGAACATCGAAATTTTAGTTTTACTATGTAAAAATTTATGAAAAATGTAGTTATGTAGATATTGCAGTTTGAGACAAAATGTTCAATATTTTAAACATGATCGATTTTTTTAGTAGAAATTGCGTATTGAAAATAAACTCCTTATTCTCCTTTTCCAGCCCACCTGAAAAAATTATCGATTTTTAACGCATCTTATTCTTGACATTTTCTTTGGGAAAAAAATTTTTTTGAAAAAAAGAGAATAAAACGCATTTTGGGCGATCAAAAACGCCCAAACCACGCCGAATAAAGTAAATAGTTTTTGAAAAATTTTTTCGACCGTGGCATTCGGTAAAACAACAAAAATAACTATGTGTGTGCTTTTGCAACTTGTAACACGTCAGATAACGAATAAAATGTATGTATAGAATTCTCCTAACGAATATATAATTTAATAATAATTTTTATATTTCATAAATGTGTTGATAGTTTATTATAAATTAAAATACCATTTTAATTTTTTTTTCCAAAGTATGCAAAAATTCATATTTTTACGAATTAATATGGTTAATATCTAACTAGCCAATTTGTGTTTATAAATGTATCTAAGAAAGGAAGTTCATGTATATATTTAGTTATTTTATTGTCTTATACACATAAAGGCTTTAATGTTTTTAAATTATCAGATCCTTAAACTGAAATCAAATATTGCAATTTTGAATATATTAATGCAAAATAAATATTTTTTTTTTTTAATAAAATACTTGTTTTAAAAGATAAATGAATTAGATATTTTAAAATCGGGATTAATTGAATTTCGACGGTTTTAATAAATTTTACAGAAATATTGAATTTAATTATTAATAATTTGTTCTACATTCACATCAAAACGTTTGAATAACATACAATTTTTTTGGTGGCTCTGCTAGGTGCGAGTGACAGTTGTAACTACATTTAACTTTGTCATACATATTTCTGTTATCGAACTAATTAATGAGAATAACGAAACTCCTTTTTATATTTTTTTTAGTAGTTTGACGAAGAGCACTACGCCGCTAAATTATACGCGACATGTGGAGAATCAAAATAACGGAGCAATTTCATCAATTTTGGCTGTATCTAATGCAGCTGAACTTTCCAAATTAGATAATCAAGATCCTTTTAAAAATAATGTTGCCAATCAAGAAGTCAGAAATACTCAAGTAGTATTACCACAGCTGCCGGGTAGTAATGTAGAATCACCAAAACATCCTGGCAGCGAGGCGACTATGTTAGGACAAATCAGCGATAAAGGAGTTTTATTAGAACAAGTTGAAAACACTCAACAAAAATCTCTGACTGGCTTGGAAAATCAACAAACTTCTACTACCGGGATATTTGCTTTTCCATCAGCAGTTGAGGGTGGGAAGCAGAACCAGCAATTTTATATTATAAACCAGCCAATTATGATACCACAGCCTAGTCAAGTTATGCAATTAATCCAGCCAGTGCAAACGGCTGCTAAGCTTCCAGAAGATTCCAATCAAAATACAGTTCCTAGGGTCAACTCCAATTTGACCGACCAGGACATAATGTCTATGCCGACGATAATTTTAAACGAACGTAATGAGATAACTTATTCTGGTAAGAAGAAGTTTAAAAATGCACGTTTCGAATTTTTTTCACAAGCTCTTGTGTGTTTATTCCACTCTCAACTAAAATTCAATGATGGAACAAAATGGCGCCTTAATAAAATGTTTACCCATTTGGGCCATTTTCGGTATTGAAATCTTTTTAACAAGATGATTGAAAAAAACAATTCTATTTTATTTTAATTTGTTTAAAATGATAAAAAAACTATTTACTTTTTTAAATATGTATGTGCTAAGGTGTAATCAGTATTGCAGTGAACTCCAATATTGATTATGCCTTAGTACAGTAATAGTTTAATCAAGTTTTTTAACGTTTCGAACCTAATAAAACTATAATTTCAACCATTTTTTAAAAATTTTCTCTATACTGCCCATGTTTGTAAAAATCCTATTTAAAAGTTAAGAAAATCCTAGGAAATAGAAGAAAGTGCTAAACATGGGGATAATTAAAATGATAAAAAAAACCTATTTACTTTTTTAAATATGTATGTGCTAAGGTGTAATTAGTATTCACTAACCTCTAATACTGATCACGTCTTAGTACATTACTAGTTTAATCAGGTTTTTTAACGTTTCGAACCTAATAAAATTATAATTTCAACCAAGTTTTTTTTTTAATATTCTCTATACTGTCCATGTTTGTAAAAATCCTATTTAAATTAATTTGAAAGTTAAGAAAATTCTAGGAAATAGAAGAAAGTGCTAAACATGGGGATAATTAAAATGATAAAAAAAACCTATTTACTTTTTTAAATATGTCTGTGTTAAGGTGTAATCAGTATTGCAGTAAACTCCAATACTGATTACGTGTTAGTACAATACTAATTTAATCACGTTTGTTTAACGTTTCGATCCTAATAAAACTATAATTTAAACCAATTTTTTCTATACTGCCCATGTTTGCAAAAATCTTATTTAAATTAATTTGTAAGTTAAGAAAATCCTAGGAAATAGAAGAAAGTGCTAAATATGGAGACATTTTAAAGGCCCACTCCACTTATGGAATTCGCGTACTTCCGGTACAATTGTGCTTATTAGAATAGTTTCTCCTTCGATCGACATTTTCTTCACCAGATCGGAACATGGAATGGGGTTGAAACCACCCTCTCTAAGGATTTCGTATGCTGTAGTGTGACAGGATGAGCCTTTAGAGGCAAGGTGACGTATGTGGTAGTCTTACAATTTATGAAGAAAAAATTCTGAATGGGTAGAATAATAATACCACATTTTAGAGGGGCAAAACTGATTGCCACCCAGTATATCAGTGGCCGCTATATTATGTGTTAGAGGCAGAAAAACAGCACTTTTTCGTATTGCACCGGATTTAGGGAGCCTTTATTTTCTATCTTTAAAATCTGGAGCATGTCACTTCTACGAAGATGATAAGGAAAGGAATATCAATATTACAGTTTCACATATACTCTCAATATGCAGTCAAATGATCCTTTTTTTTGTAGAACACTGACTTACTGTCGCTAGTTTAAGAACCCCTCTCTTATTTTTTTTGTTTTTAGAGTAGTTTGTTTGATGGCTTACGTTAAATGTGTTTCTCAATGAGTCTCCCTCATGCACAAAGATTTTTTGTAAAGTTTAAAGTTTGTGTTACACGGTATATCACATTCATAGGAATGTGATATACTGTAGCAGAAATATTGCTTTAGAAAAATAAAAAATATTTTCTACTGAAATTTAAAATATTTAAAACTTTTTCTAAACATCAACAAATTTGATTCTGTCTCAATTTGCTGAAAAAGATGTGGACCGGTTATTGCTTGCCTACAGTAATATAAAAGCTTCATGTGCAGTCCGACCAGTTTTTCTTTTCTATAGGAAACATACTTCATTGGGCGGCAGAGTACCTCTCGAATAAATATTTAACATATTGTTTGCTTCTCGTATGAAATTATATAATATGTTTTTATGTTTAATTCTTCCATTCTCTAATAACATTTTAAAGTTTCAAAACTTTTAGGAATCTATAAACGGTCTTATAAATAAATTAATTTAAATAGGATTGTTACAAATATAAGGAGTATTATAGAGAAAATTTCGTTGAATACTGAACATGTTAAATTAGTTTAAAAACGTTTAAATGGTATTAAATTGGCATTGTAGTAAGATATAATCAGCATTAGGGATTGTAATAAAAAAATACAGGGCCAAATATAAAAAATGTCGACCTGATAGTTCAGTTTTTCTTTTATTTATTACGAATATTTTCAGAAGAACGCAGAATTTTGTTAATAGTGTCTCTAATTATGCAACATTGCCGTTTTTTAAACAACTTCGTATTTCTTAACTTTGCCGAGAAATTCAATAAACTATAGGGTATTCCATTTGAAAATATTTTTTGGTTCACCCAGTATAAATATGAATTGGAGGTGCGAGTATTATTGGAATAACTCATTTTGCATAAAAATACAATTATTATAAATTCGCTGTAACTAAAGTATTATTGTCATTCTTGACATTACCTGTGAGTTAAATACCTAAAATTAAAAGAGGAAGGACGTTTCTTGTTTGCAAGCTTGACACAACATGTCTTATGTCAAATATATTTTAAATTCAATATTTCAAAAACCACTCCAAAACCGCATAGAGTGTGTTATGCAAAATAAGTCGAGAACCTTTTGTAGAATCCAAAATTGTGATAAGAACCATACCAATCCGTTTTAAAAAAATAATTTTATTTGATTCTCAATTATTTCTCTGATAAATATATATATATATATATATATATATATATATATATATATATATATATATATATATATATATATATATATATATATATATATATATATATATATATATATATATATATATATATATATATATATATATATATATATATATATATATATATATATATATATATATATATATATATATATATATATATATATATATATATATATATATATATATATATATATATATATATATATATATATATATATATATATATATATATATATATATATATATATATATATATATATATATAAAATATAAAGAAAAAAAATTATTTTTTTTAATAACTGTGATACTACTGTAGATATCTTTATGAAATTTGGTACACGTGTTCTATGCATCAAGATGCATTTTCTAATGTACAAGCAATTTTATTCTTTTTACCAGTGGCGTCCGTACGCGTTTTACTTAGAATATTTTTGGAGAAAAAAATAATACGCCACTGCTTTATCTTAAAATAAAAATTATTTTTGGAATTCTCATTCATTTCTGAGCAAAGTCGATCTCTTGATTTTCTTTCATTTTTTCAGTTCATTTAATAATAAATATTAAAAAAAAAAAAAAAAAAAAAAAAAAAAAAAAGAAAAATTAATTTAGAAATAAGTAATTGATTTACTTTACTTTAGGATTGATTACTTTAGGAAACAATTTTTAAAAAACTTTCATGTGCCAATAAATTACAGCGGGGATTTCAGCTTGCAGAAAACAAAGTTTACAGAAACGGCTTAATTTTATTAATTATTAACAATACTAACATTAATTATAAAAATTGTTGGAAGTGGCCACCTTCACTTAATATGCATGCTTCCGCCCGTCTACGCATGGAATTGCGCACTCGTTCAAATATTCCCGGCGTATTCCGTATAGTTTCACACGAGGCAACTATTCGCTCTCTTAAATCTTCTACAGTGTTAACGGGAGTTTTGTACACTAGAGTTTTAAGGTGCCCCCATAAAAAGAAATCCAAACTATTGAGATCGGGGATCTTGCTGGCCATTGCTGAGGTCCTCCGCGACCTATCCAACGATCAGGATAAACTGTATCTAAATGATTTCGGACAATTACGCTGAAATGAGCCGGTGCTCCATCGTGCATGTACCATATGCGATGCCTTAACGCAACTGGTACATCTTCAAGCAACCCAGATAGTTCTTCTTCGAGAAAATGCAAATAAGACCGTCCATCAAGACGTCCTGGTAGGAAAAATGGGCCTATGAGATGATTACTAATAATTCCTGCCCAAACATTAAGCGAAAATTGTTCTTGAAAATGGGTTTCGGTTATGGCATGCGGGTTTTCTTCCGCCCACACATGATTGTTATGGAAATTTTGAATAGCATTCCTAGAAAAAGTTGCTTCGTCTGTGAACAAAATTTGTGACTCAAACTGCGGATTTAGTGTAATACTCTGAAGATACCACTGAGAGAAGTTCACACGCTGTGGGAAATCCCTGGGGAGTAATGCCTGTACTCTTAGAATATGATATGGATATAACAAAAAGTCAACTAAAATACGCCAAACAATTTGGTGACAAATATTCAAAGCTCTAGCGATCTTCCTCGTACTCGTCTCAGGATGTTCGTCGATTTCTTGCAGCACCGCTTCCTCAACTTCAGGTGTTCTGACAGTTCGAGGTCTGCCTTCCGAAGTACCTTTATTGAAACTACCTGTTTCGCTAAGTCGGCGATGAATATTCGAAAAGGTTCGGCTATCTGGCAAGGCACGATTAGGATATCTTTCCTGATAAATGCGTCTGGCTTCTGTTGCATTACCATCTGCGAGGCCATATGCGTAATGCATTGCCGCCATTTCCGCATTCGTATAATTTACCATATTTAATGATATTATTCGAAAAAACGGCGAAAATAACTTTAATAACTTCAATGAAACACTAAAAACCAAAGAGATGACACACTGGGATGGTTTTGAACACCAACAGCTTACTTTAAGTCATTTGACATCGACGTTTGTAAAAACGTAATTTATTCCAGGACTACTAGATTTATGGGTTTAAAAATTATTATTAGTTGGTATTGAGATATTATGAAGCAATTTTAACTCAATTATTTAATCAAGAACGGACCATCAGACGAGAAAACTTTTTCGTTTATGAACACATTCGATGTCATAATTTTCTTTCTCCCGATAAATAAGCGATTTCCACACAACAGTCACCCTATCAGATTTTTAACGATTTGACCCTGAAGTAAAACGATTTTTATTTTTTTAAGCGAAAACTATGCGTCGGCCGAAAGAAAATCAAGAGATCGAATTTGCTCAGAAATGAATGAGAATTCCAAAAATAATTTTTATTTTAAGATAAAGCAGTGGCGTACCATTTTTTTCTCCAAAAATATTCTAAGCAAAACGCGTACGGACGCCACTGGTAAAAAGAATAAAATTGCTTGTACATTAGAAAATGCATCTTGATGCATAGAACACGTGTACCAAATTTCATAAAGATATCTACAGTAGTATCACAGTTATTAAAAAAAATAATTTTTTTTCTGAAAACTTTAGCACCCTGTATCTCAAAAGTTAAGACGTTTAGGACATCAGTTCATATGAAGATTTTTTCTTAAAATGGGTCCAAGAATCACCCCCTTAAATATTAGCATGTCATTAAGGAACACCCTGTATATATATATATATATATATATATATATATATATATATATATATATATATATATATATATATATATATATATATATATATATATATATATATATATATATATATATATATATATATATATATATATATATATATATATATATATATATATATATATATATATATATATATATATATTTGTATATATATATATATATATATATATATATATATATATATATATATATATATATATATATATATATATATATATATATATATATATATATATATATATATATATATATATATATATATATATATATATATATATATATATATATATATATATATATATATATATATATATATATATATATATATATATATATATATATATATATATATATATATATATATATATATATATATATATATATATATATATATATATATATATATATATATTATATATATATATATATATATATATATATATATATATATATATATATATATATATATCTCTATAATGTTTTGTCAATTTCAACGTGTGCATCTGCGAATTAAGCGCAAGTGGAATACTTATTATTATGTTTTTTTATCCATGCAAAACTTTGTCGATTGTAGTATGTTCTCTATTTAGAAAACTATTTAATTATTTTTTAGACCCAGGCAGCGTAATGCTAAATACCCCATATAAGTTAAATGAAGTACGCAATATCAAGGAATATTTAAATCTATATGGTGCATGTGATCAGAGTCCGATTATTAAAAAACGTTACAAGAGGAAAAGGCCTAATCCAGTTATTAAACCAACGCCTACAATTAAAGTTGAATATTTTCCCCGCAATGCATTTTTTAAAAATGAAGTAAACCGAGATGAAGTGACGTTAAAAGATAAATTTAATTGCCAAGAATTGCCTAATTTAACTGACACTGTTGTTAGCGATTTGTTCCCTGTGAAGAATTCCGTAGATACGCCAAATGAGACAGCTGTGTCAGATAATACAGCTACAAATTCCACTCCTAATGTTACTAAAATTGTTGAAGATAAAACGAGGCCTAGGAGTTTAGGTTCTATATGTACCCCTTCACCATTAGTTATAAATACGCGAAAACCAACTCCAAAGAGTAGTTCCCATGTTAGAAATTTAACATTTCCGTCACCACTTCGAAAAACATCTGGTGAAAAACCGGATATAAATCCCAATTCTCCCTCTATTTTAAATAAACAGCAAGCTACTAAAGAATTGTTTAAAAGTAAAGTTACAGAAGACCAACATGTCACTAATAGAAAAAAGACTCCCAAGGGAAAACCTAGAAAGGAATTGGATACTAAACTACAGAGGTCGAAATCCCCAAAAAAAGTGAGTTTTCCTAAAAAGCAAAACACCCCAAAAAATAATTTAAAGAAAGGTACAAAGAAAGGACACGAAAAAGAAAGTAAAAATACAAACGGAAATCTACCTAATTCTTGGGATGCTGGTCTAAGAAAAGAAATAGCACCGGTTGGAGAAGAAAATCTTTTGACTCCAAAAAGGGTTTCTACCAGAAAGCGGATTAGGGGTTCAACCGAATTAGATGTCACAGATTTGGATGGGAAAAAGTTAGAGGCAGCTTTAAAAACACCTGTAAAATTGGAGAAAACCAAAGGGAAAAAGTCCAGCAAAAAGAAATCAACAAAACTGGAGAAAGCCAAACCTGAAAACGAATTAATTGCATTAGAAGAGGAAACTAAAATCGAAAGCAAAAAAGTTTTGTCCCCATCGAAATTATGTAATACTGCGAGTAAAAGAAATATGGAAGTAGACGGGATAACCCCCAATTATACAAAGGAAGGATCCCAGCAACTTGTATCAAATGCACGAAAAAACATAACTAGCTTACTGGAGACTCCTTTAAAAGAAGGTGGAATTCCATCTACAGCAGAATTGAGTTTAGATCCTTTAAATACTCCATTTACTCCTATGTTAAAAGCGAATATAAAAGATTTTGCCATCGGCGACACTTTTTCAATTGATACTCCCGATTTTCCTGTTACGCCTGGGTTTTCCATAATGGAAACGTCCAGTGCAGCTTATTGCATATTAAATGATACAGAAACTAATAAAGTTACCGAAGCTATCGTACGGTCAGAGGAAAAGAAAGCTAGTGTTCGAAACACAGACGATGAAGATTTTGGAAGTGGTTCGAAAGTTTATGGATGTAAAGAAATGTTAGATGATTTCAATAAGAGTCGGGCAGGCAAGAAAAACTTAGAACTACTTGACAGTAGAGGTGTTAATTGGGATGGTGGTAGTGATAAAGAAGAGAAGACTGATAATAGTGAAAGTAACAGCGACGAAGAGCGAAATAGTACGGTAATCAAAAATTCAGTAAATAACGTTCTAAGTAATTCAAGAAATTCCGGCAAAAGCATGACAGTATTAAAATCACAACTGTTAGAGAAAAATAAACATTCAGATATTGAGTTTGACAGCTTTGTACACCAGGTGAGTTTTTGTTTTTAAATATATTCATAATTAAGAGTGCTAATTTCATATCTGCATTATATATAACAGGGGAAAATAATAACGTCCGGTATCGGGTCTAAAAATAATGAATCAACAATGTTACTTTGTAGATTCTCACGGATAGAATGTAATATTGTATGGTTAGTGTGGAGATTTATTTGGGAACTTTGTTTATGGCATATTTAGTTTCTTGTATCTTTGGCATTATTTGGCCGCATGGTCAAGCACAGTTAGATGGATTTTTAACACAGCTAAACGAAGTTCTCACCTGATAGTAATTCCAATTTGACACGGTCTGATTCCAAGAACCATGATTTCTTAATTGACCAAAGCCATAAAAGCTTCCGTTCCATTCCTGACCTATCGCTATAGCTTGTGCTGTGAAAAAGTGCAGTTTGTCGTATATTTAGGGGTATACTTTTAAGCTAGCGTCATAAAATTTAACATTTGCAAATATGTATTCTTTATCATATTTCCATTAAAAGATAGGGACTTGTAATCCTATTAAAAGACATTCCACACCAAACAATATTTTTTTGCAACATTGCCTTCTAAAATTAAAATGAAAATTTAAATTTCCCATATTTCAAAAACTTACATTTTGTGATCTAACTATTCCATTTGTGGCAAAGGGATTGGGCCGTATGGACTCATCCAACTTTCAGGAAAATATCTAGTTAACTGTCAGCATAAATTCGCTGCCTGCCAAACAGCCATGATCCCAAAAAAAATCTTTAACAGAGAGTACATACAATATAATATAAAATCATACAAGCTTAAATTTAGCCATATACTGGAAGAAGTTGAAAGGGTCCAAATAATTATGGTTCGAAATAGTAATTTTTTCAAAACTATTTGTTCACAAAATGTAAGTTTCTCTATTTTTTAAATTAAAATATGAAAAAGAATACATACCTGGAAATATTAAGTTCCATGATGTTAGACTACATAGATAGTAAGTTCTCCCCTAATTATCCAACAAAATGGACTTTTTCATCAAGATATCCACCTAGCATACGTTATAGCAATTGTTCGGGAATGGAGAAATAGATATTTTTCTGAAGATTGAATCAGTCGATACTGCCCAATCTCTTGGCCACCACATGGTCGTGATATTTACAATAACGTTATTTTATTTTTGGGGTTATTTAAAAACTAAAGTAAATGCGAATTCCCTCAACAATCACTTAGATGTTTAAGAAGACCGAATTCGTGAAACCATTGAAAATATTCCAATTCAGGAAATTCACATCAGTTATATGGCTTTCATTAAAAAAGTAGAAGAGTGCCCAAAAGTAGGTGGTGCTACTTTAAATTAATTTACTTGCCCAATTTTGGGGTTACATTTTATAATACTTAAATAATTTAATATTTCAAAAAATAGTTTAATAGTGGACAGTTTTTAAATTATGAATCCTTTTCAGCACTCTATATAATAAATTGCAAAAGTAGTCGACAATGTGTAGACACTGTATAATACTATTAAGATTCTCTGTCAGTTACTGTGTTACGTCGTAACTATTTGTTAAATTTTAGGAAATAGCAGAGATCCATGGGAACAAAATCGAAACAAAAATTTGTCATACTGGTTTACAGAAACTAACAAGTTCAAGCGGCAGCGGCAGCGACAGCGAAGTTATATCAAAACAGATGTTTAAAAATAAACAAGGTAATTCTTGTGAAGCTAATAAAATTAAAATAGATAATTCTTGCAAAGTTAAATCAATTATATTAGCTAATATTAGCGAGGATAATGGAATTGCCCCTACTCGACGGAAAAATATAAGGAAGGCAGATAATACTCACGAAAATAATGATGCCAAATACAATAAAGATCATGATGGGAGCATTTCAGATAATTCTTCCAAATACAGTAAAACTAATGATGTTTCTGATGATCATAAAGAACTACTAGGTATGTCAAAAGAAAATGCCAATATTTCTAAAGATATTCCGAAAAATACTGTTGTTGCAAATTGTAATAAAGGGAATGTCACTGCTGATATATTTTCGGTTACGACGGAAGCTATTAAGCACAGTGTCTTAACTGTACCAATGGAAAACGGTTCTGGTAAGTATGCTTTTTATGTTTTAAAATTCTAGGATTTGTTCAGTACATTTTTCCAAATTTTAATAATGCATTTTTTTCGTTGTAAGTATTGTTTACAGATAGTAACAAGAAACCTATTTATGCAATAGAAAAGGTTTTATAGATACAAGTTTCAGTCTATGGAAGATTTTAGTTCTTCTAAACCATTAAATGTGTGCAGTTGGTTCAACCATGTTATTTCCCTTAATAATAAGAATTTTTACTTTACAGCTTTTCGAAACGAAAATGTACTTCATGGGTATACAGAAAAAAAAGCAAAAGTTTATATAGATGAGTTCCAATGAGAACAATTGTTAGTCGAAATTATCACCTTGGTAGTAGTGATGATCTTCGACCCCTAAAATGTTTTAATAATTTCGTGTTATTTAATGTACTGGTTGTCTGAAATAATTTTAAAAAAATGAATGAGAATGTTAAAGTAAAGCCATTTATATAAAATTTATTATAAAGCTATAGACATTTATGACTGAAAAAAGTTGGTCGTGGTGTAAGCTAATAGTGAGACCCGCAACGAACATAATACAACTTGCCCAACAATTAGTTTATGGTTTATATATCTATGAATGCAAAATTCATTAACCTTAAATTTCACAATATTGGATTATGGCTAAATAGCAACTGTTATAAAACTGCCGTTTGCAGGTCGAGAAAACTGCATTGCATTCCAGTAACCACTGAACAAAAGAAATCGGTGGCGCCTGGAGGTTAGAGTCCCCAAAACCTCGGAGTATCCTCATACCTATTTATCTTGTATATCCAGTTTTACTGATTGTGCTTTGGCCTAATATATTACAACGTATAAGATGGCTCGAACGTTTGCCTTCTAGCATTAAAAAAAGACACTACTGCTGTTCTCTTAGAATTAGCTTTAGTTTGAATTAACACAGCCAACAACATAGACATATTAACAGGGAGTGCCAATATCTAGTGCTGTTTGATTCATAAAATCGTGTATATTTTGATGCAATGATTAAAGTAAATAGACATGTACTGAAAGTATGACAATGAAAAATATCTATCCTTGTCGGATCCTCTGTAAAGTTATAGTGATAGACCTCTTTTCTTCTTGCCATTGACATGTAATTGGTCAATAGCTATGAGCGTAATATTAGTAATAGTAGGTAATATTCGGTCATATTTAATAACATAATATATATTTTTTACATTATGCATAAAAATGTATACCTACGCTTGTTTATTTGCGTGACTGCAAAACAACGTACTATTTTACCTCTTTATATTTGGTATGTCAAATATGTGTAAAGATATATGTATACATCAGTTTAGCTTTAGAAAATGATAGTTACAAATCATATTAACCCTTAAAGGAATTAACCATACTTACAAATTAATAAAATATTAGGAAAATACCGCGCACGGCAACTAATATAGAAAAACAACAAAATTTTAACTTGCCCATATAAAGAGACTTTAGTGGTAAGTCCAAATTTTTGCACATTTTGCACTAACGCACCATAACAATGCCCTGACTCAAAGCAAAACCGCTTGGTGCGATTTACTCTTTTGGTAGTTGTAAAATAGTGTATTCTGCGATTGACAAAAATGCGGCAATGTCAGATTCTAAGCAATGGTATTGTATTATATTATTATTTGTTGATAATAATTATACATAGTTAATGAAATAAAAATGAGGTTATTATTATAGTATTAGAATCACCTTAAAAAATAATTATAATATTATTAGCAAGTATAAATTTTATTCATAGATATTTATTATCAAAACAATTCCGTCTTCCTGTTATTATGTATATTTGCCGATACTAAAGACCTTATATATTTATTTTTTTAATTTACTCACACTTAGATTTTTTTATTTAAAATAACTAAATAATTTGTATTAAAATTTTAGGTACACCAGCATATAGTGTAAAAACCGAAATTGAAGAAAAAAGGAGACGAGTTATTGAACTTGAAAAACAAAAAAATCGAACCCTTAAAACACCGACCCGTCGAACTCAAAAAACCCAGCCAAATTTATATTCATCAAATAAAAAACTTAAGCGTACTCCGAAAAAACGTCAGGAAAGTATGGAATCCAATGGAGAAAAAAATGATAGTAATGCTGATTATGAAAGGGTGGATTCTCAAGATGATTTTTTTAAAAAAAGTGGTTCAAACTTACACAGGACAAATAAACATTCGATAAATGAAGATACTTTAGAAATAGCTAAAAAAGGTAGAAGTAAAGAAACGGCTTGTAGCAACAATAGTAAGAATGAAATTATAGCAAACAACCCTGAGAATGAGGTCATTAGCCCCGTCGAACCAGCTAGTGAATTATTTGAAGGTACGTGTAATGGCGTGCATGCTATTCGTTAATGCGAATTAAAGTATTATCTTTACCGTTACATAGGAAAATAGTTAGTTAATGTCTAAGTTGTATTAACAGGATTCCTGAAAACTACCACTTTCGAGATACATATACATACTACTGATTGCTTTAAGTATATATAAGTTGCTCTTTATTTATTGAGGTTGTAACACGAAACTAGTCTTTGTATTTTTTAAACTTGACTAAAAGTAAAATTTTAGTGGAGGCAATACAATGATGATTTTATCAGGATTGTATCTTTGGTAGAGCACAAGCAGGTCTGACGGGAATGGGGACTTGTCTGCAAATCCCAACTTCACTTGGTTAGTTTGTTCATAAGATAGGTACTACGCAAAAACTCAATTGTGTACAAAAACAATTTCTAGATTTTCAAAAATCTAGTTCTGGTAAATCAGCCTTGATCCTATTGAGGTGAATAAATATATTGATTTGTTTAGAAGAATAATAGTATCCTTTATTTTACGAGTAACGTGTTTTATTAAATATTTGTATGAGAACTACAAACATTTGCAGGCACGCTACGGAGTTTGATGAACCATAGTTTATTTAATTTAAAATAACCGTTTAAATAAATAACAATATATTCATTTGTCTTTTGAACTTGACATATAGGAGACCAAAGGGTTTACTGCAAGATATTTTTTTTTTGATAATTTAGAAAAATACAAAAAGAACAGTTTATTATCTAACTAAATTGCTGGACAGAAGAAACGGGACACGCGAATTTAAATAAGAAATATTGAAATGCAGTTTTCAGCTACGTTTTATATATTATATTATTAGCGTAAATTTTACTTAAGTTAAAAAAAAGTCATTTATACAGGCTGTTAAACAATATTTTCTAATATTTTATTTGTTCCGAAAGTTTATAAAAACGATTTATAATCTTTAAACAATAATAAATCTTAATTTTTTTATTGTCTTTTAGGTCGGCAGTATGCAGAAAATAAGCTGGGTGTGCAAAAATATTTAAAAATTAGTTAAAAACCTAGCGATGCTACACACTATTTCAGCACTCTTAAAACGAATTTAAATTTAAAAGTTGCTATTTAAGTTTTAAGGATTTTGAGAACATTTTCTCCAAACGGTTTTTTCATTTTTTCTTTTAAGTTTATTATATTATATTATAGTATATAGGTTCGTTATCTTAGCTGAATTCATTTATAATCATATATTATGGATTTAAAAGAATTTCTTAAATAAAATCGCAAACTAAATATTCACAAAATGTTATTTATAAAAATATTTTGGTTTATACAGGGTGCCTCAAAAATGACACAAATAAAAAAAATTGAGGTAATGTATATTTTTTGCAACGCCATAATACATAATTTATAAATGTATTAAGTTTTGTATTCACGGTTTATTAGAACGCATTTGCATCTAATACTTTTTTGTATATTATTGTATTGTGTCCAGGATCAATTCAAATGATAAATGCAGCAGTGCACATTTAAAATAATACATCAATTTGAAACCATTGACTGTGTAGCAGATAGACATGTAAGAACTGAAACTTCATAGACAGAGGGATAGAAAATTGGTAGAGTACATAGTTTCTTTATATCGATTATCATTATTATCATCAACTAAATATAATCATTCCAATAATTCTTTTGAATGACAAAACTTTTACATTTCTAGAATCGATCAATTAATTAAAAAAACAGGTTTTATCAATTTTGATGTATTTTACCTACTCGATCTGTAATTTATTACTCTGCGACCACCGTTTTTGATTATATCACTAGGCAAAAATGATATAACACAATATTTTCAAGGCACTTGTATTATTTGCACTTAAAAAACTTCTTAGTTTTGGAATAGTTTTTTGTAATTTTGTTACGTTTTCATATTTTGCACATTTTTCATTATTTAATTTGCTCCGAAGCTTTCGATATAAATATATTTTTAAAATCGGGAAGTAAGCTTTAACTAAATATGGAAAAAACTGAATGTTCTATTTAAAAAAGGGCACTTGTATTTTTTTTGTATACCCTGTAAAAACAAAGATATGTTTACAAAGTTTTGTGAATATTTAGCTTATGAATTCAAGTAAAAAATTCAGTAAGCAAAGCAAAAGCAATAAGGCAATAATATGTGAATTATAAATTAATTTACCCAAGATAGAGAGCCTATACAAGGTGTTTCCTAAGTAATCTAAAATACTTAAGGCGAAGATTCCTCAAGAAATTTTATGAAGAAAATATGTCATATCAGTGTCGTTCGGGAACAGTTTCGTTTTTAAGATACATGACGTTAACGTTTTAATTGTTTTTTATTTTTTTAATGTGCCTCGTACATTTCGAGAGATATTTGATTCAAATTTGGCACGCGATGAACCGTAATTAATATCTATAAAATGTTCATAATACATTTTTGGAAATTGTATACGGTGTAACTTTTTTTGAGGTCTCGACTCCTTTGACCGCTTCAAAAAAATTTCTGTAGCGACACTGCCCCAGTTTGGGACTTCTATCGGACTTCGTTCTTTATTGTATAAATTTTACGGCCCTTGACCTTTTTTGATATCTTGCACCGCACAGCATTTGAAATAATTTAGAAAAACATGGTATGTTTTAGCATAAGGTTTTATTATTTAAATTACAAACTCAAATCCCTTAAAAATGTCCATGCTTCTAACTACATTTTTTTAATTATTTCAAAGCCCTGCACGATCACAAAAATTCCCAGGGACATAAAATTTTTAAAAGAAAGCAAGGAAGTTAGTGTCGCTTCAGAATTTTTGTAGAGCTATCAAAGGGGTCGAGACCTCAAAAAAAATTACATCGTGTATAATTTTTAAAAATGTATTATGACCTTTTTATAGGTATTAATTACGATTAGCGTGTTCCTAATTTAAATTAAGTATGTCTGTACAAGGCACGTCAAAAAAATTTAAAAATATTTAAATTTTAACGGCCTGTATTTTCAAAAGGAAACGACCAATATTTATATAACATTTTCTTAAAAAAATTATTTAAGGAATCAGCTCCTTAAATTTTTTAGTTTGCGTAAGAAACGCCCTATACATATTGGCAAATTTGGTTCTAAAAGCAGCATCTGTATTTTTTAAAATAATAAAGTTAAAATGAAAAACTGCTTGGAGAAAATGTTCAGTACTACTTAAAACTTAAATAAAAACTTTTAAATTTAAATTCTCTTTTATGTTTCAGGGTGTGGAAATATATTTACATGATATTTAGGATCTCTCGGTTTTGCAATCTTAATATATTTTTGGCATACCTTGTATATTTTCTGCGTAGTCTAGGGCTTACAGACTATAAAAAAAATAAGCTCTGTAGCAAAAAACTTTACATCAAACGGAAAATAAAAAGTTACAACATAAAATTTTAAAAAAATGTAGTTTTTTAAATAATCATCTAAAAAAATATTAAAAAATGTTTTCCGAGAAATAGCTGAAAACCGCAGCTCAATATCTCGTCTCGTTTTAAAAAATATTGGAATTAAAATTTTACCTAAAAATTCGCCCGTTCCGTTTGCTCAGTCCAGCAGTTTAGTTTACATTATAGCTAATTTTGTAAAAATCTGTTAGGAAAACATATTTTGGTTAAATATCCAAACAACTTTACATAGTTTATTGTATTTTTGACATATTCTTATATAGGTAGCGTCCCAAAAGAAAATTATTGTTTGTATTGTAATGATATTGTGCAATAAATTATAAAATGCAAGTTTTTAAACGTTTGCCTATTCAGTAATTCGAATTGTTTGTGGATTGTCTTCGTTTTAATATGAAATTCAAATTTAAATATTGGCTGATAAACCAGTTTAGTAGGTAGAAATAAATGTACTTCAGTTTGCATCATTTTTTTTTTCATAAAATTAAATTAAAACTATATTTGAATGCATTAAAATGTGTATTATTGTAGGTCAAAAAGATACACATGAAATTTACAAAAGCTCAAGCATGACACTAGAAGATAGGGATAAATCATTTTGGGATGACTGTGATTTTAAGATGCAACCAGACGAGATAGTTGTTGTTTATGATGAAGCAAACACATGTAAAAAATCCTTACGGGATAATGAGCTCAATTTAAAAAAAAAAGGTTTTAAATATGTTGTACCTCTTACAGACGGATCTGAACAATCTGTTGACATATCGGTTACTCCCTTTAGGATATTATGGGAAATTGTTCCCTCCACATTAACTGGAGACAAAGAAGACAATGCAACTATATTATCTTCAAATCACGGAGTTGTAACAGGCATAGCTGATAGTTGTGACTCGGAGAATGGAAATTGTAAGGGTGGAGATCCTGGCGGATCAAGATGGTAAGATTTCAGCAGCACGATTTCTAGATACTGTAAACACAAAGTATTCTAAATTGAAAATACAAACAAAATTCTCTGAATACTACATTTTTTGAAAAATTAATTTTTTTATTGGACATATTTTATTAGAAAGATTGTTTACTTTTTAAAAATAAACCTTATATGTGCGATTTTATTTAACTAAGCTATGCATATTCCAACTTAGCTTTTGCTTAGGTTAATAGATAGAACTCAATCGGCTGAATATCAACTGTGTTTTCAGTATTCACTTTTGTTTGTGAAAATGACAAGAACTAAAAGAGTGCCTTCTGGATATTGGCCAGATCAATAAAAGTTAGTAAAAATTTAAATAAAAAAATGTGTTTTTGCAAATATTGTACTCCCTCGTATATACATCAATATTTTTCCTAGCTGAAATAAAGAAAATAGTTTCGCTTTTAAAAGGCTCAAAATATGAGTTCTAACCACACTACACAATAACTTGTTACGTTCTGGACGCGAGTTTCGCTAACAAAGTTAGCATCATCAGCAGATGATATAAATTAAAGTAACTTATCCTAACAGAGGCTATTTACAGGTAAATGTGGTCACACTTGGTTGCACCCTACTGCAACGTTGTCAAGTAAGCAATAGAGGGCTTTGTCTTTATTTAGTGCTTTCTTACCACATTTAACTATTTCTGTACTCTCAATTCCATCGAATAATCTATTATTAGATACATTTTTTTAATTAACTTAAGATTATTTATTCCTATATGGTGATTGTTTTCCAAAGCATGTTGGGCAACACTTGACTTTTCTATTCTTCCGTATCTTAAATGGGCCATGTGTTCTTTAAAACGAATGTTTATGGATCGTTTAGTTTCCCAACATATTTTAGATCGCAGTCATTACAGCTAATTTCATAGATACCACTTCTCTCCTTCAAGTCGACTTTGCATTTAGGGTTTCCAAAGAGATTTTTTAAACTGTTCTCCGTTTTGTAGGCTACTCTAAAACCTAACTCTAAACTAAAGTTAGTTTATATCATCTGCTGATGATGCTAAGTTGGTTGACGAAACGCGCGTCCAGAACGTAATAAGTTGTGGTGTAGTGTGGTTAGAACTCTTGTATTTTGATCTATCTTCCACCACAGGTTTGAGTGTTAGGACTATTAAAAGGCTATTTGAAGTTTTTAGTCAGACAAATGTTATATATTTTGGCTCCTTTCATCGTTTAAAAAACATCTAATTTTGAGGGATGTTTTATCTCTTATTATCTAATCTACACGGAATTGGAACTTTGTCAAGGTAATAAAATTACAGATAAGTCTAATATGGCAAATGAAGTCACTGAAAGAAATTCGTGATACTACAACAATTCAAAATTTTGATTGTCAGTGATGAGAATGTCCCAGGTAGTTCAACTATTATAACTCCACTCTAGCTAAACCAAATGCCCTTTTGCAGGATATAATGTGTAACTTACCCACCTTCTGTAAAGTGTGTTAGTGAACTAAATCATATTGTCATTATTAAAAGAACTGCAAATGCACTTCGAAAAGTTTCTGTGGATCATGAAATACTGAGTAATGGTCTTAAAAAGCACAAAATATAACTCTATTAGTGAAATCATACTGTGAAATTAAGCCATTGGGTAAACAGTGTTATGTTTAGTGTTAATAATACTTTATTTCAGGCTTCCGACCGGAATTTCTGTAATCCGGTAGTAAAAAATGTTGCCAATTCGATAAGGGATCGCGAGGCGACTTGCTATTTGGGCCAAGAATATTAAATATGATTAATCATCGTATGCCTACAATATATGACTATATTACTGCCATCGGTTCGTAGTTTCAAGAAAATTTTTAAATTCGTTTTTAACGAATCTTAGTTTCTAGACAATCTGTGAAGATGCTTATTTTGATCGTTTTGTTTTACTATATTACCTGGCATATTTAACATGGGCTAAACTGGCCACTTGAAAACTATATAGCTGAAAGTATTTATTCATAAACTTTGATTGGGGTTTTGGATTTTTTTTGGCGTTTTAGAGCCTTTAAAATACGAAAAACAAACGTAATTTCAATAGTTGGTGGAGATACTTTTTTTTATTATACAAGTATATTAAAAACAAGTTTTTGTATATAAAAACGTATTTTGCCACTAGATGGGGTGGCCTTAGAGGGATGAAACCCAAAAACGAAAAAATATTTTTTTTTTCAAAAGCATTTAGCTCTTTGAAAATGGGTGAGACACGTCAAATTCTTGGTATATGAAATTGTCTTGGTATATGAAACATTTTTTCCACTATACAGCGCAGCCGCAGGATCATGAAACAGTCCCCCATAAACAGTACCGATTAGATTTAAAAAAAATTAGAAACGTCAAATTTATTTTATGTTTTTGCAAAGTAAAAGTTTTTTTATTATATAGGGTTATCCTAGGGGAGCGAAAATTGTCATTTTGATTTTTTTTATTAAATGTATTTAATTAATTAATTTATTTTAATACCAACCAACTGTTTAGTTTATTACAGGGAAACTAAACTAACACTAAATTAATTATAAGTGCACATTATATGTTACAGATAACAATAAAATAATAAATATTTAAATAATTAATAGATTGTAAAAAAAGGTAAAGTAAAATATCAAATTAATTATTAAAAATGTGGTATTTTTTCAGAAAATAAAATATTTCTTTGCTTCTTTTTTATATTTTAAAATTTCTTAATGAGCTTAAAAAATTGTTGTATGTTAAAATACCATCATGTAAAATACATTTTTGCAGAGCTACTTTTTGCTAATGTAATATGTAAATTGCCGAATATGGTGATTGTGAATTTCTGTCGATTTATTAAATGTTATATTAGAATTTTTTTCCATAAAATTTATAGAATGAATTAAAATACATGTTTTTAACCAATATAAATTTTCAGTGTCCAAATAAACTGCTGTGCATAATAACTGCAATTCTAAAATTTTTGTGTAAAATTCAAATTGCTGTAACTTTTCAGGGATGAGAGATATTGGGCTACGGTTTTCAGCGTATTATGGAGATATGTTTTGAAAAAAAGCCCAGTATTATGTATTTTTTCAAAGTGCGTTTCATTTTATTATACAGGGTGTGAGATGACACCGTCTTATTTTTTTAAATGTTTGTTAAGAGCGAGAACTTGTTACAGCAACTCTTAAGTTTTCTTTTTTCGACCAAAATGATCTTTGGCAAGATGCAAAAAAACAATTTGTAGCGATTTGTCGTATCTTCACTTGTTTTCAATATACAGGGTTTTTTCGAAAAAAACGACATCGTTACATTATTAACACTTCAACACGACACCCTGTACATTAGTCGGACATTGGTCACTTGATTTATTATGGGTATTTATGCCTGTAATCATATTCATAGGAGCAATGTATACAAGGTGTAACATAAGTAAAAGAGAAATAACAAAATTGGAAATTAATATTTTGGTTGAATTTCGTACACTCCCTCCTTGAATCTCTTGTCAAATCTAAAATAATGAAAGCTCGCCAGTTTTGTGAGAATTTTTGAAAATAATTAATCCTTTTGTCGAAACGGTTTTTTAGGTTTTGTCTTAAATGCATTTATTATTGAATATACAGGGCGTTATTTAATAACTAATTAAGAAACGGCTACATTCTGATATTCCAGTAAATTTTTCACAATTTTTGGTTTGTTCAGCCAAAAACTAAAAAGATATGATACATGTTATGTTTCGATATTGATATACTGAGTGTTTTATATTAAGAAACCATACATTTCAATTTTCTGCCAAGCTATTGCCGTGCTATAAAATGGAATAATTAAAATAGCCCACTAATCACCGAATTAAGTCGAAGCCAATTTGGCATAATAAGACAATTTTAAATGCATTGGCACTATTGCCAGATTTATACACTTTTTTTTTTGAAAATAATAAGTAGACCTTTCACTTTTTTGATACCTACTTCAAATACCCTTTGTATTTTATGAAATAAAACAAGCTTATTTAAACACCTTATAAATATTTTTAATTAATACGTTGCGTACTAAGGGTGCAAAAAAAAACAAAAGAATAAAAAAAAATTCCACACTTTGCTATCAAATATTCAAGCTCTAGACATTGCAAAAGAACCCTACTAAATTACTAAATTATATAAAATTTTATTTATTTTAAAGAAGTTTCCTTCAAGAAGAAATGTAAAATAAAATATTTAGTTAGTATCTTGTGGGTCCCCCCTTTTATTGATAATCTCCTGACACCTTCGAGGCATTGATAAAATAAGATTATTTATAAAATACTGTGGAATGTTTTCCCACTCTTCCCTAATTGCAACTTCAAGCTGGTCTAACGTTTGCGGTGGATTTGCTCTTCCGCGTAATTTAAATTTTAAATGACTCCAAACATGCTCAATTGGATTGAGGTCTGGAGACTTTGCCGGCAAATACAATGTATTAATTTGGAAGGCTTCCAAAGTCTCTATAACGGTTCTAGCTCGGTGGGTCCTCGCATTGTCATCAGCTAAGATAAAATCGTTTCCAAAATTATTTGCAAATGGTAGAATGATATTTATTAGACATTCATTCCTATAAATTTCGGCGTTGACAGTCCCACGAGTGATAAATAATTCTGTTTTGCCATTTCTCATAATACCCCCGAATATGGTTAAACCTCCGCCACCAAAGGCCTCTTCAGCAGTCATATTTTCTTCGTTATACCTTGTATTCCTTTGGCGCCACACCGTTATGCGTCCATCCGAATGATATAAAGTTACTCTGGATTCATCAGTAAATAGACAATTAGACCAGTTATCCAAATTCCAATTAATATGTTCCGTGCACCATTCGAGTCGGGAAGCTCGATGCTGTGGTAAAAGTCGCACACATCTGGCTCGTTTTCGATTCCTGAAAGCAACAAACACGGTTGACAAAAGTAAGTTGTCTTAATAAGTCATTACTAGTAGTAAGCTGATTATAAAATAATAAAATTATGAAGCACTTGGGAGATATACGTATAAATACTATTTTTCCCGATTTTGTTTTTATTTTTTCCTTTATAATAAGTAGTATTAAAAATTACATATTTATTGTCACTTCTTCCCCTTTACAGAACCTCCGAAATCGTTTAAAATTTTATCAATTTTTAGACTGCATATTAATTAGCACCAAATTACGGAATTTTCCCTTAATTTAACAAATTTTGTATCTTTACGGTTTTTGAGATCCTACCTCTGCATACACTCGAGTTTGTAATACCCTGTATAAAACCATCCATTTAAATCTCAAATAATTCATTTAAGTAAATTTTAATATCTAAATAAGTATTTATTTATTTACCTAAGCCCGTTTTTGTTGAGTTTTCTTCTCACCGTGGAATTGTTTACGAGAACACCTGTTTCTGCTCGTAAATTTGAATTAAACCAAGAAGAACTACGTAAGGGGTGAATTCTAGCTTGTCGAATCAAGTTACGTTCCATTGGGAGAGTAATTTTCGGAGGCCTACCACCACTTGTTCGGTATCTGTGAGACCCAGTTTCATTCATCCTTTGTTGTAAACGGGTTATCACACTAGGGTGTACATTGTATAGTCTTGCAACCTCAATCTTTTGCATTCCTTCATAAATAAGCCTCAAGCAATTTTCTCTTTCGATCTCGGAAAGTCTTCGCATTTTTCACATTTGTATTTAGTCTGACAGATTACCAACGATAAACATTCAGTTGACATGGCTATTCAATTATGTCATTTATTTTTTCATAGCCGCCTTGCAGGAAACTTCTCTAAATAAAAGAAGTTATTTATCACGGTTTTTTGCAATGTATACAACTTAAAATTTTGACAATAACGTGTTCCTAATAAGGGCGGATCTAGGATGATGTTAAGGGGGGGGGGGCGAAAATAAATAAAAATATGAAAAAACGTGAGGTTGCAAGACTATTCAATGTACACCCTAGTGTGATAACCCGTTTACAACAAAGGATGAATGAAACTGGGACTCACAGATACCGAACAAGTGGTGGTAGGCCTCCGAAAATTACTCTACAAATGGAACGTAACCTGATAGAACACACCCCTTACGGAGTTCTTCTTGGTTTAATTCAAATTTACGAGCACAAACAGATGTTCTCGTAAACAATTCCACGGTGAAAAGAAATCTCAACAAAAACGGGCTTAGGTAAATAAATAAATACTTATTTAGATATTAAAATTTACTAAAATGAATTACTTACTTGAGATTTAAATGCCGCTGTAGGATATATACAGGGTATTACAAACTCGAGTGTATGCATAGGTAGGGATCTCGGAAACAGTAAAGATATAAAATTGGTTAAATTAGGGGAAAGTTCCGTAATTTGATGCTAATTAATGTGCAGTATACAAATTGATGAAATTTTAAACGATTTCGGAGATACCGCAAAGGAGAAAAGTGACAATAAATATGTATTTTTTTTATTACTACCTAAATAATTATAAATAAAGGAAAAAATAAAAACCAAATCGGGAAAAATGGTATTATACGAATATCTCCCAAGTGTTCCTTAATTTTAAACAGCTTACTACTAGTAATGACTTAAAGACAACTAACATTTGTAAACCGAGTAGGTATGTTGCTTTCAAGAATCAAAAACGAGCCAGATGTGTGCGACTTTTACCACAGCACCGAGCTTCCCGACTCAAGTGGTGGACAGAACATATTAATTGGAATTTGGACAACTGGTCTAATTGTCTATTCACTAATGAATCCAAAGTTACTTTATACCATTCGGATGGACGAATAACGGTATGGCAGCAAAGGAATACAAGGTATAACGAAGAAAATATGGCAGCTGAAGAGGCCTTTGGTGGCGGAGGTTTAACCATATTTGGGGGTATGATGAGAAACGGCAAGACAGAGTTATTTATCACTCGTGGGACTGTCAACGTCGAAATTTATAGAAATGAATGTTTAATAAATATCATTCTACCATTTGCAAATAATTTTGGAATCGATTTTATCTTAGCTGATGACAATGCAAGGCCCCACCGAGCTAGAACCGTTATAGAGACTTATTTATAATGTGTTTAAATAAGCTTGTTTTATTTCATAAAATACAAAGGGTATTTGAAGTAGGTATTAAAAAAAGTGAAAGGTCTACTTATTATTTTCAAAAAAAAAAGTGTATAAATCTGGCAATAGTGCCAATGCATTTAAAATTGTCTTATTATGCCAAATTGGCTTCGACTTAATTCGGTGATTAGTGGGCTATTTTAATTATTCCATTTTATAGCACGGCAATAGCTTGGCAGAAAATTGAAATGTATGGTTTCTTAATATAAAACACTCAGTATATCAATATCGAAACATAACATGTATCATATCTTTTTAGTTTTTGGCTGAACAAACCAAAAATTGTGAAAAATTTACTGGAATATCAGAATGTAGCCGTTTCTTAATTAGTTATTAAATAACGCCCTGTATATTCAATAATAAATGCATTTAAGACAAAACCTAAAAAACCGTTTCGACAAAAGGATTAATTATTTTCAAAAATTCTCACAAAACTGGCGAGCTTTCATTATTTTAGATTTGACAAGAGATTCAAGGAGGGAGTGTACGAAATTCAACCAAAATATTAATTTCCAATTTTGTTATTTCTCTTTTACTTATGTTACACCATGTATACATTGCTCCAATGAATATGATTACAGGCATAAATACCCATAATAAATCAAGTGACCAATGTCCGACTAATGTACAGGGTGTCGTGTTGAAGTGTTAATAATGTAACGATGTCGTTTTTTTCGAAAAAACCCTGTATATTGAAAACAAGTGAAGATACGACAAATCGCTAGAAATTGTTTTTTTGCATCTTGCCAAAGATCATTTTGGTCGAAAAAAGAAAACTTAAGAGTTGCTGTAACAAGTTCTCGCTCTTAACAAACATTTAAAAAAATAAGACGGTGTCATCTCACACCCTGTATAATAAAATGAAACGCACTTTGAAAAAATACATAATACTGGGCTTTTTTTCAAAACATATCTCCATAATACGCTGAAAACCGTAGCCCAATATCTCTCATCCCTGAAAAGTTACAGCAATTTGAATTTTACACAAAAATTTTAGAATTGCAGTTATTATGCACAGCAGTTTAGTTTATAAAGATTTTTGCTAGGTTCTGAAAATGGCAATTGGTAAATTTATTTTATTATTTTATTCTTAGTATTTTCAGTGGTTTAAAACGGGATGAATAAGCATAACCCCATACTGATTTAAGTTATTGCAATTTATAGTACCTAAATCAAAGAAAAATAAACACTTTTTAGAAGTCTTAAATGAATATAATTTCGAATCATATATAAAATGCCAATTAAAGGGCCAATAGTATCTCTAAGTCCTTAAAAGTAAAAGTAACTTAAATTTTCGTCCAAATATATACCCATAAATTTTATTAATTTTCGAATACTTTATATTTTCACTAGTAATTATTAATGGAGGAATGGTAGTTAGGTGTCCTGATAAACACGAAAATTTAGAGATAATTTATACCATTGTCGGAAATTTAAAAGTATACAGAAAGTCAGTAATACCATAAACATACTTTCATCAAAATATATAACTGTAGTATATTTGGCAAACAGAATACTACCTTATACATTTAATTTCGAGATTTAATTTATATAAATTAGAAAAAGCACTGGTCCTATTATCGACCTTTGTGGAAGCCCTCAATTTATAATCTGTTAATAACTTTTATATTTCCTTATTTAGGCGTATTGTTTACGATTACATAATAATAATTTAATAATAATTTTGAAATTAAAAAAATATCAAATCCCTTTTAATTGATTGCTTCATATGTATTCGTTTTCTATACATAGAGTATCCTAAAAAACCATCTCCTTTTATTATTAAATTTTATATTAGGGAATTGTTTATTTTACAAAAGTGTCGTCTACATATTTGAACCACGATTGGCTTTAATGGAGACGACTCCTAAGACTTCCTCCTCAAAAACTTCCATATTTGGTTACTACGGGTGCAGCGGAGATCTTAGGTCTGCTCCTGAGGATTGTTCATAAAAAAAACCCCTTGAAAAACGAAATATGTTGATGTGAGACATGCTCAATGAGATCTAAAAGTAAGTTATCAAGATTATGGTGAAATAGTTGTGATGTTATTGATCTTGTAAGTAGGCGGTCCTATTGCACTGACGATAGGTCGAAGAGGTATATTAACTTTGTGTATTTTAATTAGTTCGTAAAATCGCGGGATCCTTGAGCTGCTTGGTTTTTAACATCTCTCCTGGCATGCGTTTACCAGATTGGTTATCCATTTCTCGATTTTGCTTGTGGTGCATATTTGGATTAATCTGTAGGTGTAAAAAAGTAGTTGTATTTTCTTCACGTAATCTGTTTTGTCTATGATGGCAGTGGCATCTCCTTGTCCGCTGGAAGGACCAAAATATCTTTACTGTTATTTACGATTTGACTTAGGTTGCTGAGAATTTTTGATTATCTTTGCCGTTCCATACCTTATCACGTCAATTTCTTCTGCTGGAAGTCAGTAATAATAAGTAAGAAGTAAAAATACTAAATACCTAATCGAAATACTCTCAGCTAATGAAAGGAGATTTTGAAAAATTCATATAAAGTGCTTAAAGTGTGTCCATTTACTTTTTGACAGTGAGGTGAATATTGCGGAAAGGCATTCAAAACGTTAAGAAGGCTGTTAGTTTATTCGATATTTCTACATTCGCTTTCGATTGGTCGTCTCAGATCCTCCAGGTTAGGTTAACATTCGTGTCCCTCACAAAAAAAGTCGAGCGGCAGCAAGTCTGGGGACCGAGTTGACTATTCAATATTACTCCTTCTCCTTATCCACCCTCCAAAAAACACATCATTAAGGTATTCCCGAAAGTGCCGAGCGTATTATCTTGGGCATCATCCTGGTGCAACCAGATACCATTATTTGGTACTGCATTATTATCTAAAAAACATTTCGGGTGAAAATTCGTGAAAGTATTTTACAGTGGTGAAATTAGGAAACAAGTGCTCCAAAGCTGGAACAATTTCAGCTTTCAATAATAACAAATATCTGGCTCCATTCGGATGTCCCTCTAAGTCTCCAAATATCCCCCGACTTATTATTCCAGGCAAAACGTTCAGTGGGGTTTCTTCTCCAAACTGACTAATGTATCCAAAGTCTTATCGCCATCTGTCGCTGTTTTAGGACGACTAGACCTCGCAGCTTTCTTCACAAGTCCTGTTGCATTGAATTTTGCACATAGTAGACTTTGCTTCTGGATTTCGATTAGGATATTTATCATTAAATATTTCACAAACTTGCTCCATCCCCATAACTCAGTATCATTAGAATTTCTTTAAGTTTCGCTTATGTTAAATTTGATGTTGATAAAACTCAATACTGGTATTGAAATACAGGTTTCCGATCAGATGAACATTTAACATTAATAATTTTAAAAAAATTATCCTTTACTAAAAAACGGTTGAATTTAGGAATTAAATGTATCTTAGGAAAAATCTTTAGAATAGTAGAATCGGAAAATGTAATAAAATATAGGGTATTGCATTTTGCATTTAAAAAATAAGAGTTTTTATAAATTGGCAAATTTGGGAATGTTGCAAATGTCACCCGAGAGCATTTCCATACATGGCTGATCCAAATTTAATTAAAATTGGATGATAGATTCTCAAGATATTTTAAGGTTTCTAGACTTTTGTTGCACACTATTTATCCTGCCCAAAACGACTATTTGGGGCTATGTAGTGGTTTTCCGTGTTTTTGCTTGGGATTCTCCTCATCCTCCCCATTCATTAGCGAGGGTCAAGCGTATGACGAAGCCAATTTTTTCATTTCATGAACCATTTGAATTGTTTAGGGTGCAGTCAGAAACCTCCGTTAATATGTGAAACGATGATTGTGTAATGTTTACTTGGCTGAAGCAAAGCAGCCATCAAGGATTGTGTTGGAACTTGTCTAACCGATTCTTCACACGTTAGACTTTGGACGACTTGTAGAATGCAAATTTAAAGTAGATCCAGTATATTCAAACTTTCTACCCATTTCTTTATTAAAGTGGCATTTGGGGTGTGGCGATGTAGCAAGCGAATTATTGTTTTGGTAATATACGCTAACACAAAAGCGGGTTTTTGTCTCATGATGTGTTCCGTGCTGCCTAAATAATCCTGAAAAGACCTGAGACAGCCTACTAGGCTATGTTAAGCTGACACACGCATTGCATGCGGTTTAGGAGTGAACAAATCTACAAATAAAAACAACTTGTGTATATCTGTTTTAATTATAAATAACCGAAGAACACAAAATTACAAAATTATAAATATTATCTCTTATTTTAATAACCTGTGGTAAAAATCCGAATGCTAGTAGCACACATAAATATTAGGACACAAGTTTTTATTATATAATATTTTATCCCTTCAGAGAATGAATTTTTAAAAATCCCTTTAAATCCAATACTTGCTTTTTCAATTCCAAGGATGATAAATGAATCCATTTATACAGGGTTATTCACGCAACCGGTTCATTAAAAGTTTTTGATGATGCCATTTAGATAAAAATTTCAAATTTTGAGATTAAGGTAAGGTCAAGGGGTATTTCTTTTTTGAAATATTTTCAACTTCCTGTCACTTCCGGTTTAACCGGAAATTGGTATCAACTTGCTTATTTTAAATGGAACACCCTGTATTTTATGATACGGGGTACCAATTTTAAAATCTCATATTTTTGTAAGTTTTGAAGATATAATCTTATCATATTTTGCAGACGATCGGTAAATAATCTTAGGTTTCTATTTTTTTTATTGAATTTGTCTATTTTTATACAGGGTGTCCTAAATTCAGCGGCAAACATTCACATTTTCAAAGCCGCTAAAGTCCGTTTTTTTAAATGTGACACCCTATAACTTTATGCACTATCAAATGTAGAATTTAATTTTCTATCGAACTGTATTAAGGTTCCCTATACCTATTCGTAACCATTTTCGAAATAATTGGGTTTTATAAAAATATCGTATTTATTTGCTTAAATGTTTACATGTTCCAATGGTGAGCCATGGAAAAACAATTGAGATCCAATATCCAATATGACAGATGATTAGTATGCGTTATTTATCGAAAGCTGTCAGTGATAATCTAAATCTTCTAAATCGAAATGGAAGAAAACTCAAACGCTGATATTCTCAATCTATTTTATATTCATGGAGAATGTTATGAAATTTTGGAGAGAACGTGTCGTGTGTTTAATGAACGCCACCCTGATTTGCCGCCAATGAACAAGTCAAAATTCAAGAGGATTGAAACGAACTTTTTGCGTTTTGGCAAGGTTAAAGTTACAAAAAATGTTCCGAAACCAGTGACAAAGGCCGAGGATAACGTAATAAACACATTAGCTTATTTCCACGCAAACCCGCAAAGTTCAATACCGTCTGCAGAAAACGACTTGGGAATTTCTTCTTCATCTGTCCAAAGAATCTTGAGCGAACATCATATGCACCCTTATTCCTTTCAAAACGTGCAAGCCTTGAGACCTGGTGATGACGTCCGACGAGTAGAATTTTGCGAATTCATGTTTTTGAAAATTCAAGAGGACCCTCAATTCCTTTCAAAAATATTTTGGACCGATGAAGCGAAATGTTCTAGAGAAGGAATAACAAATAGAAGAAACGAACATTTCTGAGCAGCAGAAAATCCGCACGCTTTACGCGAAACGCGTTCTCAAGAGAGGTTTAGCTTCAATGTTTTCGGTATAGAATTAAATGATCAGGTGCGGTACTGTATTTATGAAGACAATTTAAACAGTGATAAGTATTTGGAAATTCTACAAGGGACGGTTTCTGAATTTATAGAAGAAATTCCTATTGGTGAGCTGCAAAATTATTGGTATCAATTAAATGGGGCACCAGCACATAATTCCGCTGCAGTTTATCTCCAATTATCTCGAATTTTTGAAGATCGCTGGATTGGTCCCAATGGCCCTTGGAGATGGCCCCCGTGATCGCCTGATTTAACACCCCTATGCTTCCCCAGTAAATAACCAACAAGATTTACTGGACAGGATACGAACAGCTTTTGCCGAATTAGAAAACGGACATATTCAACGGGCCACAGCAATTGTACAAAGAAGAATTGAAATGTGTCTTCAAATGAACGGACAGCATATAGAACATTTGTTGTAATTCAGTTTTATTTATTTATTGTTGATTATTGCTATAATTTTTAAGTTCACTAAAACAAGTTTGGAACAGTCTCGAACTTAGTAGATATGGTTAAAAATAATGTAAACAATTTATTACATTTTTTATAACTTTAACTTTTCCGAAACGAAAAAATTTCGTTTCAATCCTCTTCAATTTTCTCTTGTCCATTGGCGATAAATGAGGATGTTTTTCATTAAAAACATGGCACGTTCTCTCCAATATTTTGTAACATTCTCCGTGAATATAAAATAAATTGAGAATATCAGCTTTTGAGTGTTATTTTATTTTAATTTAAAAGTTTCAAATCAGCTGTCATGTTGAATAGAAAAGCACAACAATTGTTTTTCCATGGCTTACTACGGGAAGGTGTAAGCATTTAGCAAATACATATGATAGTTTAATAAAAACCTGATTATTTCGAAAATAGTTACGAATAGGTATAGGGAACCTTAATAGAGTTCGATAGAAAATGAAATTCTACATTTGATAGTGCATAAAGTTATAGGGTGTCCCATTTAAAAAAACGGACTTTAGCGGCTTTGAAAATGTGAATGTTTGCCGCTGAATTTAGGACACCCTGTATAAAAATAGACAAATTCAATAAAAAAAATAGAAACCTAAGATTATTTACCGATCGTCTGCAAAATATGAAGATTATATCTTCAAAACTTACAAAAATATGAGATTTTAAAATTTGGTACCCCGAAGGCTCATTTTTTGGTTCAAGGTCAAGTATCTTAAGAACGCTTGAACTTAGGTATAGGACATGCTACATAAAATAGCATTAAAATTCTCCGTAGAATCCAAAAATATCATAAAATACAGGGTGTTCCGTTTAAAATAAGCAAGTTGATACCAACTTCCGGTTAAACCGGAAGTGACAGGAAGTTGAAAATATTTCAAAAAAGAAGTACCCCTTTACCTTACCTTAATCCCAAAATTTGAAATTTTTATCTAAATGGCATCATCAAAAACTTTTAATGAACGGGTTGCGTGAATAACCCTGTATAAAACTATTAATTAATTCTGATTAAATCTTTTGGTCTTGATATTAATCTTACATTACTCGGGTATTATGCCAACTTGCAAAAAAAATCTTTTAATATTATAATTTATTTTTATTAGTTTTTAGTTTGATTTTTATTTTCCTTACATGAAACATAAGTGTTTTTTTTTGAAAATTTGTATCTTTTGAATTTTTTTAAGTAAATGGGTTTTTTCTAATATATTGGTCGTTTTTAAAGATAAGTATATAATAACATCTCCCTGGTGTTTCCAATGTAAAGTAACAAAGACATTTCAAGAATAAAAAAAACCTTGATGTTTTACATTCGATTTAGTTTGGTTGAGTTTGTTTACCTTCTTAGATTCGAATTGTAAGACAGGATAATGATTCTGTCTTTTTTAAGACAATGGACGTTACATTTTATACCTCAATAAGTCGGTTATGCCTTATTTACTAATATTTTTAGCTCTAAGAAAAGAAAACACAGATCGGACAGCTGTAATTCAGATTGTTCAACCAAGAAAATGAAAACGTCGTTGCTGAGTAAAAACAACATTGCAACTGTTTTAGATAGAATTCATGGAGAAAAGCCCAAAGTACAAAGTCCCAATCAATAATTTTTTCAAACTTTGATGTTACAGGCTTCATAACTTCCATTGAATGTTTTGGTGCTGTTGATGATCGTGAGTTTCATTCAGTTTTAAGTTATTAGGAAATGAATGCAATAATTATACTAAAATATAATGCATAGTACGAAAATTTCCACGGCTGGAGTCAACTAAGAAAACATGGCTTTTGGGTCTAGACCGTATTAAATTGATATTACTTTTTAAGAATTGTAACTTCTTAGTTGAAATATAATGCATTATAATGGTATGAAAATTATTGCTTATAATATATGAATTATTCTCCCATTAGATCTCTCACAAGGAATTTTTTTTCAGCGGATTTTTACAAATCATTTTTGAAACCTTTTTCTTTTTCGGTATAGGAATAGTAATAGTATGCGCACATCTATGTTATAATTTATTGCATCCCTAAACATTTCTCAGAACTACTGGTTACTGTAATCAATATTTATTGAGCGAAATTAATATTTTCTTAAAGCTTTTAACAATTAATTTTTTTCACTAACTTTTACTTAAAACATCATTTGTGGACTATGTCTAAATAAAACTTATTTGCATATATTTTTCTCTGTGCTTCGTTCTTGGGGTCATCCTTATATATTTATTATATTGATTTTTTAAATGGGACCCGCTGTAATGTTCGATGTGCCGTTGTACTCCTGTTCTTTACTTAGTTCTTAATTTGACGATGAAGGAAAATCACTTGTTTGGAAAAACACATTATATTATTAGATGGTACTACTACAGCCACGGGCCGGACCCACAGGGTCCGCCCTACGACTACACCTTCTATAGATCTAGCTGTTGTTATCTAAATTTGGTTATTCACACTCTGCCCTCGTTCTACATCGCGAGCGCGGTGCCTCGTCAGCTTGCATACTCAGCTTGTGTATATTACACAAATGTTAATGTATTAAACAACTATAAACTGATATACTGGGTGACACTGCACCTCCTCCCTTTGGGAAAAATGATTCAACGACCAATTGAATCATTTCTGCAAACAATAGAATAATTTCGGTTATCATTTATAATGCTGAGTGTATGAATAATGTATTTTATTCGGTTTGTAGAATTAGACAGACTGCGAAATTTCCTAAAATAACTAAAACTTAACTAACCTAAAATATTTTTTTTTTAAATATTATTATTTACTTATCACCTTATAATCAATAATAGTTGTTGACAGAACCATGCCATATGTATCTTAGCTAATGGCTTTCACTATGGCCACTTATGAAAGACACTGCTGTAAGAGTAAACAAAATAATTGATTTACGAAAAATAAAGCAAGGATGTTCGTTGCATACTTCTGTCAACCAATTAAAATAATTAAAATTAAATATTATAATTTATGCTACAAACCTAAAATTTAAAATGTTTGAAAATTCCTTCACGATGTATGGTCTAATTTGACAACGTACACATCAACAACAGTACCTTTTAACGAGTTTAATTCTAGATATCAATTATGTATTGGCGTATTATCCTTACTCAGACTTAAATTATCATGTTTAGATATTATTTAGATCATTAAATCTAATCATATTTAGATTAATAAATTCGGATCATCAGAGGTTAATTTTATTACGTCATAACTCGTCATACTTTGCTCTCCACAATTGACATTAGCGAATTAACCAAAAGAAAGCTACAAACTCTAATATTACTTATACCTAACATTCTTTAATCTTTTTATATATTTTATATACGTATATATATTGCATGCATTTCATTAATATATTTCCATTTTAAACAATTTAACAGTCAACCTCAACGATCTTCATTATATGTTTGACAAAATGTAATGTTTAAAATATTTGCTTCGTACAATTCCAAAAAAAGATTTGAAACAAAGTTCATATAAACAAAACCGTTATTTGGACTGCGGCTACCCTAGAGTGCTTATTGCACTATATGCATCATTGTGCATTTTTAATTATCATTTTTTTAGGTAACACTCCCTTTTAACCAGCCCAATATAGCTGAGATAATCGCGCTAGCGCCAAAATTACCCTTATTGAATAAGTAAGTGCCCTGACTTCTACAACTGTATCTTCATACGCTCTATGCTAACTAGTTAATATCTATACGCGTCAAGGACTTTTATATGCTTGCGGGTGATCAAGCCGTTGATCTTTACTGTTGCACATTCCATTTTATAAACTCATACATTCTTAATCCAACTCGCTTTTTACGACTTGCGTCATATACTTCTCCTGTCATAAAACTAATATTCCCTTCTTTTTTCTTTTGGTCATTTCTTACCTAACCATTTAAATGTGACATATTTAGCTTATTTTAGCTTGACTTTTTTTTTCATGTTTGGGAGTAATTATTTTAAACAACCTATCTCCAAAAATGTCCGTACAAATACCTTGGAAAACAATAATTACTAAAACAAAAACAAGATACTTAGTTTATTTTTTCGTCTTTGCTTTTTTCTGAAAAACGTTTGCTTAATCTCTTTGTAACGATCCTTGTGGCGCATGTTTAGTTCAAATCTTTGCATGTTGATTAAATATATATTTTGCTACGTCACCTAAGCACACTATTAAACCTTAGTTAATCTTTAAAAAGTTAATTAGTACCATTATAGCTGAACCAAAAGAACACTATTCGTTATGTTTGTTCATCCGTTATATATCGTAACAACATTGGTTAACTCTCTATAATTAGTTGCTAACTATTCAAACAATGCCATTTGGTAATCTTTTTTTTTTTGGAATTTCGATTGTACCTTAATGCACTTAAATTTTAAATTTGAATTGAACATTGGATTTATGCTGCTAAAGAAAAATACATTTTTGGTTAATTATTAATATGTCGTAGGCTTCATAAAATTAAAGCTAGTTTTAAACCGATTGTCTAAATACCTAAAATGCTGCATCTATTTCAATTAAGATCGACTAATTAATTTGCTTCTTTTTTTCTTAATGTAATTTTTTTTAACATATTTTGTTTTTTTTTCGACTGTTAACCATTAAAAGAATCATTTAAAAATAATCTTAGAACATTTTGGTTACATTCATCCAAAAGTGCGAAAAAGTCTCAGCAAAATGTTGATTAACTTTTATAGTGAACTTCACTTATATGAACTTGGATATAATGGATACTCCTTTGTAAAACTCAAAATTTAGTGCCTTGGAAAAATTACCTGTTAGAACGTATGATCTGGCTTAAAATATACTCTTACCTATAGGGATAAAATGTTTAACTGTAGTCACAGAGAAATGAATTTTTCTGGGCTTTAGTTCATTACAAACGGACTTTATCAGTGATTCCGTAATGCGATTTTAAAACTTGCAATCCTAAATATAGTTTTATCGAGTTTACTTTTGAAAGTTCACGTGAAATTTACATTGTTTTTTTTTTTAATATTGTTTATAGACATTGTAACATCTCAAAAAGACTACAGCACTCATTTACTTTACATAAACATTTTACAATAATAAGGTAAATTGCTGGTGACTGCTAGAACATTAAATATATATGTATGTGCGTTATTAATTAGACATTACGAATGTTTATGCTTTGAATAAAATATACATAATATTATATTTTCGCGTTGCATTTACTTGCATATGTACATGTTGATGCATACATGTATGTTTTTTTTTCATTACATTTTTCGTAAGATAAGCACTCGGTTATAATAGACTATTTGACTTTGGGTAGAGTATAACAAAACATACTATTTCGTTACTGTAGATGATTTTGCCATTATTGTATATAATTAGCGTATCTAAATGATTTAAAGCATGGAAATTGATTCACTCTATAATGATTAGAGAAAGGCCTTCAAACTTATATTTTCGCAATTCGATACAATACACAAACATAACACACATAATTGAACGTGCATCGATTTAAATATTTGATCCGACAAGCATGCGAACGTGTCTTCATTCGCCATCCATATTATTTACGTCTACACTAAACGAAGGCATGCATTTCTTAGCGTGCGATCGTATTTGTTCGCCGATTACGCGTCTTTACAACAGAACAAGTTAAAATTAAATCGAAACCTATGTTTGCGAACCAATGCATTTATTTACTAGGGTGAAAAAAATTATGCAAAATAATAATTTCAAATGAAATTTGAAACAATTCAGAAAATGTTGCGAGTGATTTATCACAGGGTAATTGTTAATATATACACATAAAGAGAACAGATTAAAATTAAATCGAAACCTATGCTGGCGAACCAAGACATTTATTTACTAGGATGAAAAAATTATACAAAATAATAATAATGTTTACGCTATTAGGTGAATTGTATGATAAATAAATAAAATTCTGTACTTTAACTAACGCTGCTCTATTACTTTATAAGCAAAATGGTATAAACGACAGAGGCTTTAACAACACATTTTCTCGGCGACGGCCTTATTCATAGAGAGAGAGATTATTGTTCTTTTCTCTCGTAGTAAGTTGAAAGAAAGCGCGCGGTTGCCGCTGTTAGCAAACTATTATGAGACTCAACATGTTGCCCGCCTTGAAATAAAAATTTCAATATAAAGAAAGCATATAAACACACATCTTTAACACTGCGCGTTTGCAGACGGCACTATTACTACACCTAACGCTAACAACTGGGGTTGTCATCACCACCACTATGAAGCTCCAATATACGACCAATCTTCCATTTGCAGACCCGAACATTATCATCTTTTATGATTTATCATCAATTAGCCTCTAAAGTCCACTGCTGGACATAAGGCTCCCTTAATCGCTTCCATAGCTTCCTATCTTGTGCAGCCTGCATCCAGTTTGGGTGGATGCGTCTTAATCGTCGTGCCATCGAGTGGGTGGTCGTCCCCTACTTCGGAATGCTTCGTGCCTTGGTCTCCATTCGATTATCTTCCTCGTCCATCTGTCATCAGTCAGTCTTGCGACATGTCCTGCCCAGTTCCACTTCAAGGTTGCTATTCTTTCTAAGGCATCGACAACTTTCGTTCTCCTACGTATTTCTGCATTTGGCAACCTATCCCTTAAAGACACTCCGAGCATTGATCTTTCCATTGCTCGCTGTGTGGTTCTGATTTTATTTGCAGCTTTTCTGGTTAAGGTCAATGTTTCTGAACCATACGTTAGAATAGGTAACACGCACTGATCAAATACCTTCCTCTTCAAACAGATAGCGATACTTGACTGAAACATATTTCAATTTTGCGAATGCTGCCCATGTTAGTTCTATTCTTCTAGACAGCTGGCAGGTCTGATTGTCTCTTCCAATTCTGATTTCGTGGCCAAGATACTTATAAGTGGTTTCTTTCACACGGTTTCCATTCAAATAAACACCATCGCCAATCACCAAATTCGTCATAACCTGGCTTTTGACGTATTTATTTTGAGACCCATTTCCTGAGAGGTATTTTTCAATTGTTCCAGCATTATGTTGACCTTACTTATACAATCGGAAATTAGGACTATATCATCGGCGAATCTTAGGTGGCACAGATTTTCTCCGTTTATATTTAATCCTAGCCCGTCCCGTTCTATCCTCTTGCATAGATACTGCAGAAGATTTGTGAACAATTTCGGAGAGATAGTATGTCCCTGTCGAACCCCTCTCTCAATTGGAAATTTGCTGGTGTTTTCATGGAGTCTGACAAATGATGTGGCGTTTTCATATATGTATTTTATAAGTGACGTGTAACGGTAGTCTATGCGATAATCGGAAAGCGCCTCGAGCATTTTTTGTTGGTCTACGGTGTCAAAAGTTTTTTCATAGTCTACGAATATCAGCACAAGGGGTTTGTTATCCTCCACGATCTTTTCTATCAAGCTTTTCAATACCTGCAGATGGTCGTTAGTGCCATATCCTGAACGGAATCCAGCCTGTTCTCGTGGTTGGTCCAAGTTCAACTTGGAGCAAAGCCTGGACGTGATAATCTTTGTGAATAGTTTGTAAACATGCGAGAGCAGGCTGATGGGTCGCTATATCCCTTTTCTTATGCAGCAAAACAATAACGGCATTATTCCAATGGAATGGGGTAATACAATTGAAAAGGCATGCATTAAAGAAAAGCTTAAATGCTCGAAACAATTTTTCGCCACCCATTTTAATTGAATCGACTGTCACATTATCCTCACCTAGAGCCTTGTTGTTTTTCATCTTTTAAAGTGCTTTATGAATTTCAGACGAGGTAATTTCGGGAATATCTTTAGCCTTGATTTACAACTTTGGGCAGTTTGACAGTTTTCTTGTTGTTTCCACGGGATCTATATAGTTCTGTATAGAATTCTTCCACTAGTTTCAGTAAATCTTCTCTACTTGTAACAATCTCTCCTTGGCCGTTTTTCAGTTTACATATGTTTTTGTTAAT